>PVKU01000452.1:187992-481939 GCA_004027475.1 Anoura caudifer
GTGTTCTCCCTTCCTGCCCCCCCCCCCCCCCCCCCCCCCCCCCCCCCCGCCCCACTTTAAGTCTTGATGGCATTATTCCAAGTCGGTCATTGCACTTCAGTCATGCCCCATGGTGCTTGTGGTGACACACCACTCCCCGATAAGAACCTCGCTTCTCCATTATTCCAAACAGATGTGTGTACTTTATTTTAATGTTCCCTGGTGTGTTGTTTTCCTAAGAACTGATTTTGGGATTAAAGAGACCCACAAATCTTTATCCTAAATTAAAAAGAAGCCTAAAAGCTCTGGACATTAAGTTTTAAGTTCGGTTCAAAGTTGTTTATTGGCAAAATGAGATCAGACAGCCACTTTCCCATTTTAAAGTAGGAATAAAAGAGGAAGAAATTCCTGGAGAAAATGTAGCTACTCTGCTTTGGAAATTTATTGAATAGATACAAAACCTTCTGAGAGAGCAACTTTACGTAGGTTCTCTCTTGAGCGTTTTACTCTAAAGAGAAACACTTAATCATAGCATGATTTACACTAGTACCTAGCAGAGAAAATTATTAGCAACTGTGGATACATAAATTTGGATATGTGTTCAGAACATTGGTGGGGTTTTTAGATTGTGTGTGTGTGTGTGTGTGTGTGTATATGTATTATATATATATATATATTTATACGATTTAAGTTCTGATCCGTTCTGTGAATGTAATATGTGTTATACACATTTGTGTTTACATAATACTGAGGTTTACAGGTTATTTGCAAAAACTGTAGACTACTTTATTGAGTTTCTATGTTTGTTTCTTCGACACTTTTTCCATTTTTTTTAAAGATACTTTTTATGCCCTTCCTTATTGGCAGGCTGTCAGTGTCTGCTTGTGTCTATCCATAGAGTACCCTTCCAATGTCTGATTTATTGAATCCAATCTGCTAGGGCCTTAGAATGCAGCCAACCTAATGCAGGCTGATAGCTGCTGACTCAGCCACCTTTGAGATGTTGATTAATGTTATTCATAAATGCGAGGCTCTGAGCGGACAATGGTGAGCAAGACTTTATTGTCCCCGCATTCATGAACCTTAGAGTCTAGTAGATTTCCATTTAAAGAGGAAAGGATACACTATGTACTCTATTGAAAACTCTAAAACAACCCGAAACTTTTCCATCTGCAATATGAATTCACTTTAAGTAAGATTTTCTATCTGAATAATTTTATGAGACTTTTCTAAAATGTTACTTCAGACATTTCATCACACACTGGATTCATAATGGAAGTTGAATTTGAACTTGTGTCTACTCATTCCTAGCCCGGTACTTTTTCCATTACATTATGTGACTTTTTAGGACATTGCTATTATGGAAAACTGATGTAAAGATCTGAGGTGAAGTGTTGTAACTGAGAAGGGGAATATTGTATTGTACTGGGAGTCTCTGTGTTCAGGATGTTTGTGTTCTTTATTATTATTATTATTATTTAAGATTTTATTTATTTACTTTTAGGGATAGGGGAAGGGAAGGAGAAAGAGAGGGAGAGAAACATCAATGTGGTTTCCTCTCACATGCCCCCAACTGGGGACCTGGCCCACAACCCAGGCATGTGCTGTGACTGGGAATTGAACTTGTGACCCTTCGGTTCACAGGCCGGCGCTCAATCCACTGAGCCACACCAGCCAGGGCTGTTTCTGTTCTTCATGGTGGTTTTCTCCTTTAAGAGCAGCAGAAGCAGCTAGATATGGCTGAGAGGTCTAAGTCTTTTGCATATTTTGTCTTCTAGTTTGTACCTGTTCAAACTAGGCCTGGCTCCTCAGATTCAAGACCTGTACGGAAAGGTTGACTTCACTGGTAAGGAGTTACAAGCCCGGCAGGAAATACTCAGCTTATGTGAAAATAGCCCGGAGAGTCAACAAAATCAATCTTACTGACGTAGTGCTTGAAAAATACTATGGCAACAGAGGTGAAAGCAGTGTAAATAACTTGCTTCTCTGGTGTGGGGGAAAGAACACTAAACTTGGAATTCCAGGCTCTATTCTGTTAGTTACGACAGAGGGTGTGATTAGTGAGTCTCAGTCTTCTTACATCTAAATTAGGAATGATGTTAATATATAATGTATAAGAGAAAACCTGTAATAGGAACATGTAACATTAAATGTTCATGTGAAAAGACACTGTGGCAGCCTCTCTCTGTCCCTTCCAGAGAGTAGCCGTTGTGGGCAAAGCTGGGTGGGGCGGAGTGAGATGTGGCAAAGATGGTAATTTTGTAATTTTCAGAAAAAATTCACATTCATTTAAAAAATTTTGCTTATGTTTTAAAACTGATTTTAGAGAGAGATGGAAAGGAAAAGATAAAGACGGACAGAAATATCAGTTTGTTGTCCCGCTTATTTATGCACTTGTGGTTTGCTTCTTATATGTGTCCCCACCCAGTATCAGACCTGCAACCTTGGCGTGTCAGGACAATGGTTTAACCAACTGAGCTACCTGGCCAGGGCAAAAATTTAGCTTATTTAATATTAAAACTTAGTTTATTCAGCTTCCTCTGAGTATTTGCTGTAGTCAGGTGCTTGAAGAGATGGGGGCTTGTGGGGGAAAAGGACAGTGGTGATATTGGCGAGGGGTAAGACAGAGCCAGATGTTCCTCACTGGTGATATTAGATAGACCTGGGAACTGTAAAAATGGCCATAAAACTTTTTATCTGTGCTATTTTTCCTTCCAGGGAAGTTGTTCACCAGACCTGGGGGAAGGGCCTGACCTTACCCGTTGTTTTCTTTATCATTTGGTTTCCTGCTTTAGAAATGAAATCGTAGCTAGTGATTTGGATCCCAAAGACCGAGATAGCCCACTGGCTTGTCCTTGGCTTCTAGTTGAACTTCCTGTGATGTGGCTCCATTCATACATTCATTGTGGGAAGTGCCATAGGTAGCCGTTTTGAAAGCCTAGTTTCTGGGCGGCTGTTCTCATGCTGTAGTTATTTTTGAGGCTCTTGAAAACAGCAATAATAGTTAACGTCTACTGAGCGCAGGTTATGTACCAGGTGCTGTGTTCAGGGCTTTGTATGGACTAGGTAATTGCATCCTTTTAACAGTCCTAAGGGGTAGATGCCATTTTATCCCATTTTTGTAGTTGAGGAATCTCCATCCCTCTCTGAGGTAGGGAAGGTGATTACCTTTGTCTCATTTCTTCCTGTAGAGGAAGAAATCAACAACATGAAGATTGAGCTGGAGAAGTATGGGATCCAGATGCCTGCCTTCAGCAAGATTGGGGGCATCCTGGCCAACGAACTCTCAGTGGATGAAGCCGCATGTAAGAGAGAAATTTGGGGGGGTCAAACAGGGTCATTGCTACCACTGCCAATAATTAATACTCTAATGACGACCTTCAATGTTAGGAGTTTTGCTAACAAGTTTTGGTCAGTACATCTAGTTTTAAACAATGCTATAATCTTTTATGCCATAAATACTTGGAAACAAGTGATTGATTTTGATTATAATTCAAGTACTTAGAAAGTGATTTCTACATTTCAGTGTCTCTTTGAGATGATTATTTTTTTATGGCATTTACATGATGATGAAGGGTGAGCATTTCCATAACAAATGCTCCTTGCAGGGCTCTCTGATGACTGTTTCCCTGTCAGTTTACAAACCCAGCATCTGGAATATGGAGCCGTGGCTTTGCGTGTGCTGAGGAGGGGCTGAGGCTTCCAGGCCCCAGGGGACCACTCCTCCCTCCCCAGCTGCTATTGTGCTGGGAAGACCAGCCCCTCTCCGGAATATTGTGCTGCAGTGTGGCTTTTTGTATGTGTAACCTGTATCCTTTATACTCTGTATGACCTCCGTGTTCTGTGTTTTGAATTTATTTTCAGTGCATGCTGCCGTAATTGCTATTAACGAAGCTGTGGACCGTAGAATTCCAGCTGACACTTTTGCAGCTTTGAAGAACCCTAATGCCATGCTCGTGAATCTCGATGAGTCCTTGGTGTCCACTTACCAGGATGTCCTCTATCAAGCCAAGCATGACAAGATGACCAATGCTAAAAACAGGGTAAAAATGGAAACTCTGTTATTTATTTGCATACAGTAACATTTACCCCTTTAAGTGTGTGGCTTGAGGAATTCTGAGAAGTGTATATGGTTCCATAACCATTATCCCCAAAGTGCCCAGGCCCCCCTTCGCAGTCTGTCCCCCTCTCTTCACCCCTGAGCCCAGTCAACTACCAATCTGTTTTTATCACTGTGGTTTTTCTTTTTCGAGAAATTCATATAAATTAAGTGGAGTTGCACAGGGTGTGGTTAATCTTTTGGCTGTAGATTGCACTGTGACTTCTACTTTCTCCTTCAATTTTATGCAAACCAGCGAGAGGCTCTGAGAGCGGGTCCCTGCGTGCGGTTTGCCCAGTGGGAGGCTGGGCAGGGTGCACCCATGCCGCCCGGCTCTGGGAGAACCCGGGGCTTGTCTTTTGGAATCAGACCTGTTTTTTTTGTCTTAGTTACAGCCATGTAGCACTCCACTTTGTTCTTGACTAAGGATTTTAAGCCACGTCTTTACTTACTCTTGGTTCTGTTACAGTGGGGGAGAAGTTCACGTGTATTTCTGAAATCTCCTTAGAGACCTGAGCTAATCTAATCACATCTTTAATTCACTTCCAGACAGACAACTCGGAGAGAGAAAGGGACGTTTATGAGGAGCTGCTCACTCAAGCTGAAATTCAAGGCAATATAAACAAAGTGAACAGTAAGTATGGTCCCGTGTCAGGCACCTAAAGGGGTAACACAGAAAAATGGGGTGTTGCTCCGTTTGACTCTTTGGCGTTCAGATGCCTCCGGGTCGTGCCCAGGGCCTGCAGGCAGCCCTCCGTCCTCTGCCCGCCTTCAGGGCCACAGCTTCGGGCTGGTCTGTTTGGCTGGTTTCACTCTCTCACCCTGTTACATACCTTAAAAAAATCTGAACAGGAATTTCATTTATTTCTATTTTTAAAGTAGTGTAATAGCTTTGTTTGTCTTTTGAAGAGTAGTCCAGATTATCCAGAGGTGAAGAATATGCAGAGACATCAGACACCCATCACCTGGAAGTGGCCACTACTGGTTTCTAATGCACAACCCTTCCAGATTATTTTAAACAGAAATGAGATTGTACTGCTCATGGTGATTTCTGTGTATGTGTGTTGAAACACTGTTAAGAAATTAATTTCTTGAAAGCATCATTTTCATTTTGCCGCCCTTCTGCTAAAGAGCCTGAGTTGGTTCCTTCTGACCTGACACGTCGCATGCAAGTCCCTAGCCTGTGGAGTTCTTTATGCAGGATTTTTTGGTCTTTATTGTATTTCTGCCCTTTACCATTTAGTCCCCTTTTTATGCAGAATTTTGTGCTTGTGACTCTGTAGAAACTCACAGGCCTCATTGTCTCCTATATTCATTCTGTTCATTTCATGACTCATTAAGAGTCTGGGTCTGGAGTGGAAAAGAACTCAAAACCTTATTTCATTTTAACCCTGGCCAGGTGGCTCAGTTGCTTGGAGCGTCGTCCCGTGCACCAAAGAGTTGTGGGTTCAATTCCCAGTTCTTACCCTCAGACAGTATATTAAAGTCCTGTGTGTGTGACCTCAGGTTAGAGGTAGGGACTATCAAGAGGGTGTAGACAGTACTTGGCATTGGCCAGGGCCAGACCATCCTTGGGGTCGGGCCCTGACTGCTCTGGGTGGGATGTGTTCAGGACAGGACAGGACTTGTGAAGGGGGCGGCATGCTGCCGTGTGAGAAGGGGTTGAGGGGCGCGGAGGCACTCTGGTCTAGAGCGGACTGTCACAGGGAGTGGGTCTGGCCGTATCCAGGTGTCACTCCAGGGTGAGAGCATCGACGATTTTTTAGTTTTTAAATGTTATAATTAAATGTATTGGGGTAGTTACTGATCAATAACATTGTATAAGTTTCAGGTATACAACGTTATAATATGACATCTGTACACTCCACTGTGTGCTTACCACCTAAAGTCTAGACCCCACCCCACCCCCACTCTCGTCATCCCCCTAATAGTGCTCTGAAATAGAATGTCCGGAGGTAGGGTACATTTCTGTGGGAGACACGTGCTCTTGCTGAGTAGTTTAATGTAGACAACAACCTGGCATCTTAGAGGGAGTTTAGGTGCATATTGGTCTAGATTGGTGCCTCATACTTGGCTCCCTGTATTGGGGCCTGGCTTTCTATCTCTGGAAGCTCTTCAGTAGGCCTGGGCGTGGCCTAGGAATCTGTTACATCTGGTGACGAGCCTGGCAGGAGCCTGTGGGGACTTGATGGCTTGAAGGTTCCTTTATGATCTGTAGGTCTTAGACTTCTGTGGAGGTCCAAGGTAAAGGCTGCCTGCATTCTGTCTCCCCAGCCTGAGCTGGGGTTGGTTGGGGAAGGAGAAGCATCCTAGGTTATAGCCTTACCAGAGTGTTTTCTTCTGTTCTTTCCCTTTTCCTCCTTAGCATTTTCTGCATTAGCAAACGTGGACCTGGCTTTGGATAAGGGGTCCGCCCTGGGCTTGTTCAGAGTCCTGCAGTCGCCTGCGCTGGGCCTTCGAGGCCTGCAAGAGAAGAACAGCGACTGGTACCTCAAGCAGCTCCTGAGTGACCGACAGCAGAAGCGACAGGTGAAGAGACCCCGGGTCCTGCCTGTAAGGGTTTATGCACATCCATTGAAATCACATGCTGTCGTTTACTTAGGAGGCCTTTTTTTTCTAGTGTAACTTTTCCTCCTACATAAATATTAGGAATTTAAAATATCCTCTGGTAAAGTACACATTGTCTTCAGCTCCGTTTGGTTTTAGAGTTGTAAGTCCTCTTTTAAAATAAATAATAACCACCCTCCCGCTCTCCTTCATTGGAAGCATTCCCCTGAATCCCCCAACCGAAAGCCTTTGGAGGAAACCTGAGCTTTGTATGTTCTCACTTCAGGAATTTCCCCTTCAAAAACCTGGCCCTCGCTGGTGCCCTCTGGCTGACACTGGGTGGTCCTCCCCGTGCGGGAGTAGGCTGTGTGGGACTGTTCAGAACAAATGCAAGGGGCTTTTTTGTCTAAATAGGGGCAGGTATACGTTTTACTAATTCCCAGCCTATATTGGCCAGAGTAAGTAACATCATGTGCTAGTGATCCTGTAAACATTTTATTTCACAGCATTTCAGTGCTTCTCTCAAAACATTTCTTTAAATGCGCTGGTGTCCCGAAGGTCCCTCCACCCCGGACATGGCCAGGGCTGCCGCTTCAGCCCATGGCCTCTGTCCCGAGTGACGGCTCTGGTGGCTGGAGACCTTCAGGCCCCAAGGCAGAGGCGGGAGTTGGCTTGACATACACGCTGCTTGCCTCCCTCAGGGTGGTCAGGCTGAGCCCCTGCAGAAGGAGGATCTCCAGGCCGCCGTGGATGCCGCCAACAGTGCCGCCCAGCAGTATCAGAGAAGTACGGGTCCCCAGTGGGGTTCCGGGAATACTGAGGGGGGGAGGGAAGTGGCTTCATGTAACCAGGGGTCTGAGATTGGAGCCTGTCACCCGTCACGCCTCCTGAGCCTCCCACCAGAATCCACCCGCAGTTGCCTTTGGCGGTGGGGCTCCTCCTGCCAGCGGCTCCCTTCAGCCAGTAAGCCTTGTGGCTGGTTAGGGAAATAACTGGAGCAGGTGAGACACCGGGGAGTGGTTGGGAGGTTTGGGTGGTGAAAGAGGAGAGAGAAGGATGTTCTTAACGTGGGGCAACGGGGAAAGCAAGCATGAGCGGAGGGCCCGAAGGTGGAAGTGTGTAGAAGGGACAGTGGTTAGAATACAGTTTCCGTAGATGTTGTACGCTGGGTTGTATAAGGCTCAAGAAGACTGTGGGAAGCTCTGAATGGCAGCTGAAGGAGCTGCTGCCTTACTTGCCGGCCTCAGGAGAGGGAAGAGGTGTCCAGGCAGAGAGCAGCATGGCTGCTTGCGATTTGGAGAGGAAAGAAGGTATGGGAGAGGAGATGCAGAGGCTCTTTTAAACAGTTTTGTTGCGCTACAGTCTGAATATTGTGCCGCTCGCCCTCACGCAGAGAAGCCTGCACTGCAGGCAGCGTGGCTAACTGTGTGCACACAGTGTAACTGTGTCCTGGGATAGCTGGCGGCTCCTTCCCCTCATGGTGCTCAGCCAGCCGTGTCTCTGACCCTGTTCCCTGCCAGGACTGGCAGCCGTGGCCGCAATCAACACTGCCATCCAGAAGGGCGTTGCTGAGAAGACTGTTCTGGAGCTGATGAATCCCGAAGCCCAGCTGCCCCAGGTGTACCCGTTCGCTGCCGACCTGTACCAGAAGGAGCTGGCCACACTGCAGCAGCAGAGCCCTGAAGTGAGCTGTCGGGGCCATCTGGGTGGGGATGTGATGTGGCGGGAGGGGGCTGAACATGCACTGGGAGGGGTGGTTGGGGCACTGGGTCCTTTAGCCGGAAACTTAGGCACCTTGTGGTTTTCTTCAATGTTTAACCTCCGCGGTGCGCCCAAATGGCTATCCTCACTGTGGTCCCGGTCCCTGTGTGTCCAGCATAGCCTCACGCACCCCGAGCTCTCCGTCGCGGTGGAGATGTTGTCATCGGTGGCCCTCATCAACAGGGCGCTGGAGTCAGGGGACATGAACACAGTATGGAAGCAGCTCAGCAGCTCGGTCACGGGCCTGACCAACATTGAGGAGGAGAACTGTCAGAGGTGGGTGCCCTGAGGGGGCCGAAGCCTGGGCGGATGTCCCCACATTCATGTGTTGGCTCTCCTCTTTTCTGCACGTGCACTGCGACACTCACGGGGTCATCTTTTTCCTCTTTCTATTTTGATTCATTTTATACTTTTTTATCCTGAAGGATTATAGTAAATTCACAGGTACCATGCCATTCCATTCTGAAATATAGAAGAATGTGTCTCTAAACAATGAGGATGTGTGCTGTATAGCCAAAAGAACACTATTTCTTACCCAGACAGAAGCAGAGATGCTTCTGCAGCATCCTCTCCGTCTGGCCCATCTCCATGCCTCCTCACTAGTTCTAGGGCTCTCTTCAGCTGGTTTGTTCAGACGGGAGCCGGTTCACGACCAGGTGTTCCATCTGTCTGCTGTGTCCCTTTGGTATCTTTTAATCCAGAACTTTCCCTTTCTTCGTGACACCCATTGGTTAAAGAAATGGGGTCACTTGTCCCACAGAAAGTCCCATCTCCTGGTTCTGGTTGTTTCCTAATCTTTCTCTTATTCCTATAAATTGGAAATTAGGTCTAAAGGCTTTTAAATTTAAAGATTCATTTGAAGATTTTTGTTGATATGTAGTTCATGTTTTCTCATCAAGACTCATATGAAATCTGTCTGCCATTAACAATAGTAAGATTGGTCCTTGGATTAGGGAGCCTGCTTATCCCTCCCACAGATATCTATCTGTGTTTATCCCTCCCCAGACCATAATCTCTTTTTGTACCTTTTGCCCTGTCAAAATGTCCAGTCCCCATTAACTACCCACTGACTTAATATTTTTAATCCCAATTGATAATTCTTGTAGTAAGAGCTGCTGAGTGATGTGTTGATCTGCTGTCCTGTCTGCATTTCCTGGCTCGTCTGTGGCCTTGTCTTCTCATCTTTAGAGGAACTGCTTGAACTGCTGCCTCTCTCTGATTCTAGAATTGGTCTTACCTGGAGTTTAGAGGCTGTTGAGAATAGGGGATAACCTTACATTTTCACTTTTTTTTTTTTTTTTTTTTTTGTGATAACTTCTCAGTCCCAACACTGGCCTCTAGAAAATATCAAACTGGGGAGTGAATACTTTGACTGTCTGGGTGCTTGGGTGCTTTGCCCCCGGTCTTCTCATTCCTGCCCCCTGCAGTCACCCTAAAGGTCCCTTTTCTTATGTTGCACCTCACTGTCTTTTTTGGGGGATCGCTGGGGCAGGTATCTCGATGAGCTGATGAAGCTGAAAGCTCAGGCACACGCAGAGAACAGTGAATTTGTCACGTGGAATGACATCCAGGCCTGTGTGGACCACGTGAATCTGGTGGTGCAAGAGGAACACGAGAGTGAGTAACCCACTCCCACCCCCCACGAGTCTTGGTGGAAGTTGGTGTGATTCCGGGGGCTGGTTCCGGGCACTCACAACTCCTGGAAGGAGTTTTGAAAATTGAAATGTATATATAAAACTCAAAAAGCCAAGGTTGACCATTATTTCCAAAACACCAGGCAACTGCTATAATTAGCTGTGCAGGTAATAACTAACATTTTCAGGGAGTGTATTGAACATGGCTTATTATTTGTAAATGCTCTTATGTCAGGTCGTTCTGACAGTAACCACCTGGAGTCAGGTCGCGTCGCACAGGTGCTCCCAGGGTTCCTGCCTCTGCAGACGTCAGCTGGCAGCACCGGAGCGCTCAGGCCACCCAGCTTCTGAACAACACGCTATAAATTCAGCATTTCCTCTACCCATCAGGTTTAGTACTTTTCTAGATTGACTCGCAGAACTCAGGAAAGTGCTGTACTTATGATTGTAGTTTTATTGTAAAGGACATGAATTGGGACGAGCCAAAGGAAGAGATCCTCAGGGTGTCCTCACCCTGTGCCACCTTGTCTGGTAGGGTGTCCTCAGGCTGTGCCACCTTCCCACACGTCCACATGTATCAGCCGGGAGAGCTCGCCTGACCTGGGGTAGCCTGAGTTTTTATTGGGGCATCATTACACATGAATGATTGATTGTATCATTGGCCATGTGATTGAACTTGGTTTCCAGACCATCTCCTCCTGGAAATAGGGAGACTGGTACAGTACAGCACATGGCTCAGAGCCCCAGGCTTCTGGTCTCTGGCAGGTCTCTGCGGCATGGACAGCCCCCACCCTGGCCCTGCTGAGGGACCCACCATGAGTAACAGCGTTATCTTCTCACCCAGGAGGTTCTAGGGGTTCAGAGGCTCTTTCTCAGGAACCAGAGACAAAGACCAGCCAAGTTTTTACTACACAATGGAATCCTTACAAAGGCAGCACAGCTGACCAAGAAGCTGTGGGAATGAATGTTTCTCGTTCAGTTTATGTGTCCTGTGAGAAACATTCAACCACCTTAGTGGAACAAGCCTTGCCTTAGAGAAGGGAGCCCGGGCTGGGTCCTCCATCTGCCACTCGTCTGCAGAGAAAGATCCCTAAGCCTCATCTTTTTTCCCAGGATAATATCGAATTAGGTGACTTTTTAAGACCCCTTGAATTCTGACTCTTCATAAATAAAGAATGGTTTGATTACACAGTGATGTGTGTCTGGAAAGTGTACCATAAAACCAGTTCATCAGAATGTTTGTGCTTTTAAGGTAGAGCCATCACAAATAAAACCGGAGGACCTGCGCTTTCCGTAGGAATATGGGTATGAGGGCGTTTACTTCGAATGAAACAAACACTAAATTTTGAAAAGTCAGTGCTGCTCAATTATTACTGATGACAAATTATAGTTTGAGTCATGGCCATGCTTGTGGGTGGGTTTATGCTTGCTTTGCATGTTTGAAGGTTGCTTTGCTTATAGAATTTCTTGATGAAACCAGTGACCTTTACTTCCTCACCGTTAGGGATTTTGGCCATCGGGTTGATTAACGAAGCCCTGGATGAAGGTGATGCTCAGAAGACCCTGCAGGCCCTGCAGATCCCTGCCGCCAAGCTGGAGGGCGTGCTGGCGGAAGTGGCCCAGCACTACCAAGACACGCTGATCCGAGCAAAGCGGGAGAAAGCCCAGGTGAGTGGCGTGACGGTGGTTTCTGTTCTCCGAAGCACGGGGCTCTGAGACACAGGGGGCATCTCCCCTGAGCTGCTCAGCAACGTTTCTGGGGCAGCCTGGAGTTCAGCGCTCCGCCTTCTGGAAGCTTCACTGTTTTACACATTTTGTTTTTGTTGTTATTGTTGTCGGCACATCTCTATGTCTCTAAGTAAATTCTGTATTGAAATATAAGATTCAAAACATGCATAAGACACTGTGTAATTGGTATGCAGATTATAAAAAAACATTAACCTTTGCCCTGGCAGGGTAGCTCAGATGGTTATAGCATCGTCCTGATACACCAAGGTTGCGGGTTCCATCCCCGGTCAGGACACATACAAGAATCAACCAGTGAATGCATGAATACCTGGGACAACAAATGCATGCCTCTCTCTCTATGTCTTTCTCTCAAGTCAGCACATTTTTTAAAAAGTAAAAGAAATAAAAAGCATTAACAGAACCCTCCTCCTACAGCCTACTATCCTTATAAACCCCTCCACCCTCTGTCAGTAACCACCATCCTGGTTCCAACACCACAGTTGATTTCTGCCTCTTTTTGGGCTGCATTCAAGTGAGGTCATACATCACATGCTCTTCTGTGTCTGGCTTCTTCTGCCCAACATTAGTGTTGATGGGATTGGCCCATGTGTTTGTCCCTTCTCTGTTGCTGTCATGTGCTCTTACACTGCCTAACTATATATTCTGTTATTGGTGAAATTTTGGTTGTTTCCCAGTTTTTGACTATTGCAAATAGTGCTTCTGTGAATATTCTAGTATGTGTCTTTGGGAAAATATACAAGCATTTCTAGTAGATAAATATTTAGAAGGGAAATGTGTGGGTCATAGGGAATACATATCTGAAATATAATGTAATACATATAAGTTTTAGTAGGTAATTTTGCAAAAATTCTTTTATAACATGTTTATTGAGATACGCAATACAAGTGACCATTTTAAAGTATACAATTCAGTGATTTTTAGTCTATTTACAGAATTGTACCACCAATAATACCTAATAACTAAAATATCTAAGTGTCTAAAAATAATCAACAGTTATTTTTAGAACATTTCCATTAGCCCCAAGAGCAGCCTGGTGCCTGAGGCCGTCTCTGCTCCGTGCCCTCGGCCCCTGCCGCCCCAGGTAGCCCTGGTCTTGCCATCTTTGCGGACACGGAGATTTCCTGTGCGTGCATTCAGGCAGCATGTGGCCCTGTGAGGCTGCGTCTGTCCCTGGGCTTGCTCTGCCCAAGTTGCAGCATGTGTTCATGCTTCATTTCTTTTTACCGTTGCAGAATATTCCATTGTGTGGAATACTGTCCCGTTCATGATTTGACAGACATGTGGGTGGTTTCCACTTTTCAGCTGTTGGAAAAGTGCTGCTGTGAACACACCATTGGAGCACAAAGCCATCTTTGAGGAAGCTTGTCTTGCCTCTCAGCTAGTTTGTTGAGGAAATGGAACAAGATTTGTACCTTTTTTTATGCTGTTGCTGAGTTGAAAGTTAGTTTGTATGTAGTAGACCCTCAGATGCTAGTTGTGTGATGAAGGGATAGATACCTCTGTTTTTCTAATTATGATTAATCTGCTTTTAAGTCCTTCCTAACTAACAGCAATTAGGGAGGAATGCAGTATTTTTTTTATTTTGTTTTTGTTTTTGTTTTAAATATACTTAAAAGATCCCTACAGTGAGGTTCTTATAGCAAGAAGAGGAACTGAAAGAAATTCTTCATTCAGGGGGTCAGGTTCTTTCTGGGAATCCAAAGGCAGAAACAAAGGCCAGGGCTTCTGTGTTAAAGGTACCAACACCCATGGGTGCGGGTGTTGGTAAGAAGGGTGACATCGTCTTCAGTTCCATTGTCATCAGCATCGTAGACGTTACCATGCCCTGATTATGTCAATGTGGCAAGTACCGGCCTTCACAGAAGGGGCACATGAGTGCGACCCTGTGGTGAGGGTTGGCTCACAGCTCCTGTTTTATGGCTGGGAACTTGCCAGAGGAATGAACTGACCCACCCACGTGGGTGAGAGGCACTTGGCTGCGGGGAAGCTGCCAGCGGAGGTCTCTGTCTCTGGTAACAAAGTTTGCATCAGTGGGCTCAGTGCTCCCCAAACTTTGCCGATCATCAGAGCACTTGAGAAGGTCTTTTTAAAAACATAGCTTTCTAAGATTTATACTCTTTCTGCTGACTCAGAGCCTCAGACTGGGTAGGGGGGGAGCGCCTGGTGGCGGTGACTCTGTGGAGGCCCAAGGTGGCAGGGTTTGCTGTTGCTACCATATAAGTCCTTCCAAAGTCCTTGGTTTGATGGACAGGGGAGTGGGCTTTGGGCAAACGGCCTAGGCCGGGTTCCACGTCTGAAAAAGGAAAGTGGATGGAGAGCGTAATGGGTACCTGCCCGCGCTCCTGCTCAGGCCGACGGCTCCTTTTGGTGCATCATGGGAGTTAAACTATTAGAGGATGTGACTAGAGTTTGAAGCATTTCCTTTTGCTGTAGAATAACTTCTCAGAGTTCATCACAGGCTCAGGAAGCGGGGGAGTGAGAGGGAAATTTGCCTAACCTTGCCAGGGTGGACTACATGTTTGATGGAATTGCCTTCTTTAAGGCCTCAGCTTAGCTTCTAAGTTTCTCTGAGCCATCTTGGAAGTGGTTTTAAAAATAATCATCATCTGAGTTCCAAATTTAGCCAGCAAAATATCTTAAAGTTGGTGTGTAGTTCTCTTTGTGTCTGGTTTGGTATCAGGGTAATGCTGGCCTCACAGAATGAATTGGGAAGTTTTCCTTTGTCCTCTGTGTTTTAGAAGAGTTTGTAAAGGACTGGTCTTAACTCTCCTTCAAATATTTGGTAGAATTCACCAGTGAAGCCATGTGGTCCTGTGTTTTTGGTTTTATTTTTTTTTGTAGGATATGTTTTGATTATTATTCCATCTCTGTATTTTTTAGAGGTCTTTTCAAATGCTCTTCAAGTTATCTTCCTGCCTCTCTCTTGACTTCTGGGAGTCCTGTCATGCCCATATTGATGTTATTGATCACGTCTCAGGTCTCCGGGGCTTCATTCATTTTTCTTCATTCTTTCTCCTTACTGTTCTTCTGGCTGGATCATTTCAGTTTGCTCACATCTGCTGTGTCCCTCTCAGAATTTTTTTCATTTCAGTTTCTGTACTTTACAACTCCAAAATTTCATTTAATCCGTCTTTTCAAAACACAATACCTGCCTCTTTGTTGATAATACTCTGGTGAGACCTTGTTCTTATATCCTTTAGTTCTTTGAACATATTGAAAACAGCTAATATAAGTCTCTGTCTACCATGTTCAATTTGGAAAATTTCTGTTACCTGCTTTTCTCCTTGTTTGGACCACGCATTCTTGTCTCTGTGCATGTCGTACAGTTTGTGAAAACTGGATGTTTTCACAGGGCAGCCCCGAAATCAGTGTCCTCCTCCTCCACGTCTGTTGCTGTCTCTGTTACTGTCGTTATTTGTCTAGTGACTTGGACTTCTATGGCATCTGTGCTCTTCCTCATGCATGCCCCTGAGGTCTCTGTGAGTCAGCTGGTGGTCTGCTGATGGCTTGATGGGCATCTCCATACATTTCCTGGGGTTCCTTCCCAGGCTGGTCCTTTTGTCCCTCCTAGCTGCTCTTGGCCCCCTGAACCACTTGAATTCCCTTTTGTGTACTTATCGCTTTATCTGAGGCATTTCTCATAACCTTTCACCAGTTTTGTGAGGCCTGGCTTCTCCCATGTGACTGTTCTACGTGTCTCGTGTGTTTGGAACCCCCTCCATGTCTGGCTGAGTCTCAAAAGCCCCTCTTGTCACATGTGCCCTGATTTCATGGCTGTTATTATCTTGCTTTTCATGGTTGTAGGAAACCCAGGACGAGTCGGCTGTGCTGTGGTTGGATGAGATTCAAGGTGGGATCTGGCAGTCCAACAAAGACACCCAGGAGGCCCAGAGGTGTACGTACCGGTGGCTTCATCTCTGTCCAAGTGGAGGGCGGGGTGGCGAGCTGCTCCAGGTCTCGGCCTTCATCCCTCGGCCGGACCGGGATGGAGATGTGTCGGGGGAATAGCTGGGCAGGAGGTGCGTTTAGGGGAACCAGTATGTGGGTGTAGGTGCAAACTACTCTGGTAACGGTTGTCTTCCACGGTAGTTGCCTTAGGAATCTTCGCCATTAACGAGGCCGTGGAGAGCAGTGACATCAGCAGAACGCTGGGCGCCCTCCGGTCCCCGGATGTCGGCCTATACGGAGTCATCCCTGAGTGTGGGGAGACATACCTCAGCGACCTGGCTGAAGCCAAGAGGAGAAAGCTGGCAGCAGGTGAGTCACGGGCACATAGGTGTGTGCCCTGAAGCTGAGAACTTGAGTGTGAGGGGACTGGTGTAGATGAAGGGACGATCAATCTGTAGCGAGACACTTTTGTAGAGAAGTACGGTATTTGGGCTTCTTTTAAATACTATGAGGGGACAATGAGGTCCCTATTTTTGAAAATACACTTTTTCCCCTTGTGGACAACTATGTTTAAAAAGGTCAATTTTATGAAAATGCAGGAAGGGTCAAGATATTTGACTGTTTATCTTTCACAGGGTGTCAGTAGCTCCCGTCGTTTCTAAGCCTTTAGGTAGATAAAAGTAGTTCATCTGCAAAAGGAGGGGAACAAAGAAAATTTTTCATCTCTCTCACTTTTTTTAAGTTACTTTTTTTGTTTATTTATTTTTAGAGAGAGAGGAAGGGAGGGGGAAAGAGAGGGTAAGAAACATCAATGTGTGGTTGCCTCTTGCACATCCCTACTGGGCACCTGGCCTGCATCCCAGGCATGTGTCCTGACTGGGAATAGAACCAGTGACCCTTTGGTTCACAGGTCAGCACTCAATCCACTGAGCCACACCAGCCAAGGCAAATTTTTCATCTCTTTATATGTCCTTTTTTTATTAACTAGAGAGGTGAAATAGTTGCGGATTTTTTTAATCAAAAAGTGTTCTGGTACACGAAGTAATAGACGTTGGTTTTGGAAGGAACAAAGCTAATCAAAGTTTATTCCACAATTGGACTTTGTAGGTTTTTTTTTTTTTTTTTTTTTGTAATATAGATGGGAGTGAGCTAAATGCAACATCGCAAAGCCATAATTTACGAGGAAATTAGGATGCTCCTTTATCCCCATAGATCCAAGAACAGGTGTGTGGAGTGGGCCTCATTTAGACTGTAAACCTAATCGGAATCATCTTGTAGCAGATGTGCAAGCGTGGGGAGGGCGGCTCTGGGTCTCTGCAGCCTTCCCTTCCTTGTCTGCCAGGCGATAACAACAGCAAGTGGGTGAAGCACTGGGTGAAAGGTGGATACTATTATTACCACAATCTGGAAACTCAGGAAGGAGGATGGGATGAACCCCCAGGCTTTGTGCAAAATTCTCTGCAGCTTGCACGGGAGGAGATCCAGGTAGGTCCCATTTCTTCATGTAAGAGGAAGCTGTGTTAAAAAGTGTGTTCGGGCTAATATTAGTAAGGAGGAGCAGGACATGTGGTCAAGAGCCCTAGACTGAAATTAAGGCTACATAATCAACTGTTTTAGAGTAATTAATTTTTTGCTGGTTGGGGGAGGGACTAAGGCCTAAATTAGGAAAACATCAACATTGTAGAATTAAGTCAGGTGCATTGTGTGCCTATTAAAAACTTGGATGATCCAGAAAACAAAAATGAAAAGTTGCTCTAACTCCCCATTAAATGCAGCTACTGTTAATCCCTCCCAACTTTTACATTTTCAACCTCTTTTCTGGCTATTGCACAAGCTCCAAGCTGCACCGCAGTAGGCCATAACCTATGTTCAGATGCAGCCTGGCTGTTTCCCTGTAGTGTCCTCCACAGCGGCATGCTAGGGGTTTCCGGGATGTGGGACTCAGCCCTTTGTTGGCCCCTGTTACTCTGTCTTCTTGTCAATGATGACCCAGACCCGGTCCCTGGTGCCGTCAGTGTTGTGCAGATAGATGAGTGGGTACATAGGAGGTAAAAGATCAAGTTTCTGGCTGTGGCGTGTTGGGGTGTGAGAAGTACCTGGCCGTGAGAAATGGGCCTGGAGTCATTCCTGTTGCTCAGAGGTCGAGTATAGGCTGAGAAAGCAGTGAGGGCTAGTGTGTGCACTGTGGGCGACCCTGTGTTGGAACCTGTGTCCCTCTCACCTCTGCATATCCTCCCATGTGGCCACATGCTCTTTCAGAGTTCCATCTCCGGGGTGACGGCTGCCTACAACCGAGAGCAGCTTTGGCTGGCCAATGAAGGCTTGATCACCAGGCTGCAGGCCCGCTGCCGTGGGTACCTGGTCCGCCAGGAATTCCGGTCCAGGATGAATTTCCTGAAGAAGCAAATTCCTGCCATCACCTGCATTCAGGTATTTCAGGGCCTAGCACGCAGACAGCAGGTGGGCGAATAAATAGGCAGCTCTTACCACCAGATGTCTGAGTGTGTTTTCCTTCTGACTTCTTAGTCTCACCCTTCCTCCGACAAGTGTTTCCTCTTCCCTCCCCCTATAATCAGAGTATGCTTACTGTGGCCTTTAGTGGTGAGTTGTCAGCCCAGGGGCAGCTTTTCTGGTGGGGTAGCACAATGTCCCAGAAAGAATTCTGAGCGAGGAACGATGGCCCCACCCCTGCCAAGGAATGGTGGGCCTCTCTCCCCACCTATTTGCTCCTCTGAGCAGGGTGCCAGTGTCTGTTTTCCTCAGTGGGTCTGCTGTAAGGAGCCAGCAAAAAGCTGCGTGGAGGCATTTCTAAAGGGTTGGAAATGCCGGCAGGGACGGGGGAGTTGGCCAGCTCACTCTGTTGGTGGCAGCGCAGCCTCTGCCTGCATCCCATCACTGGAGGACAAGGTCCTCGTTCAGGCTTTGCCATGAATTGCGCTTGGATAGCGTATCAAGTGGAGACTTTTCAGTGTCCTCTGATCCTTGGAAATAACGGGTCCCCTATCATATTTGATGGTTTCAGTCGCAGTGGAGAGGATACAAGCAGAAGAAGGCCTATCAAGATCGCTTAGCGTACCTGCGCTCCCACAAAGACGAAGTAGTAAAGGTACGGCAACCCGGGCAGGGTCTCCCAGCGTGGGGTGCAAATGTGACCTGGGTTGAGGTGAAGGACTTTTATAACTCCCAGGGTCCTCTTCCCACAGATTCAGTCCCTGG
This sequence comes from Anoura caudifer, assembly GCA_004027475.1. Taxonomy (NCBI): domain Eukaryota; kingdom Metazoa; phylum Chordata; class Mammalia; order Chiroptera; family Phyllostomidae; genus Anoura; species Anoura caudifer. Next base: position 206,866 of record PVKU01000452.1, read on the forward strand.
CAAGGATGCATCAAGCTAGAAAGCGCTATAGAGATCGCCTGCAGTATTTCCGAGACCACGTGAGTACTCTTTGGTAACAAGGGCCAATAGGATCTGTTTTGCTATATTTTGGGTGGACAAATGACCAAAAGAATTTCTCCTTCTTTGTTCCTTAGATAAATGACATTATCAAAATCCAGGCTTTCATTCGGGCAAACAAAGCTCGTGATGACTACAAGACTCTCAGTGAGTAGCTGTGGCTCAGCGGAGAAGGAGTTGAGGCCATCGGGTTCTGGGTCTTCTCCATGGATCTCTTTTCTTTCCTTCAGGCAAGGCTTGGGGGGCAGTGCTGCTTGTGATTTAACCCCCTTTGCTCACGGTGGCTACGTGTCCTTTTCCTTGCGTGTTGGCCTTTGTCACATCATAGCAATAGCATGACTGAGAGGGCTGCATGTGGTGGTTGTCTTTGCACACTTCAGAAATTACAAATATCTGAATGCGGCTGTTTCTTCCAGACGGTTTCTCGAGACCTAGAACTTTCCCGGGAACTTCGTTCTTTGTCTGACATGTGCTTTCTTTCTGTCAGTTAATGCTGAGGATCCTCCAATGATCGTGGTCCGGAAATTTGTCCACCTGCTCGACCAAAGTGACCAGGATTTTCAGGAGGAGCTGGATCTTATGAAGATGCGGGAAGAGGTCATTACCCTCATTCGCTCCAACCAGCAGCTAGAGAATGACCTCAATCTCATGGATATCAAAATCGGACTGCTAGTTAAAAACAAAATTACGTTGCAGGTACAGTCCAGAGCCAGGCAGGGGGGCGGGGCACGCTGCCTACTTTGGTTCCCCTGCTGATTCGTGGAGAGAGTGGAGGCTGGCTTTCTTCTCAGCAACTGCCTTAAGTTTTTCAAAAGTTATATAAGAAATGAAATAGTGTAACTTAATAGCAAAATTTTAAATAGAGAAAAGAAGATAAAAACCATCCCATAATTCCACCACCCCATAATCATTCTGCATGCTACATTTTAACTGAATATTAAAGATAAAATGTTTTCCATACGATAGTCATAAATATTATTTTTAATGGCAATATTATAATTCATCAGAAGATACACTATAATTGGCCTCTTTGGTTTGCAACTAACAGGTTTTTGTTATCACAAATAACATGGCAGTTAATGTCTCAGTGTATATGTAGCTTTTATTGTATTTAAGGCTTCGCTTTTCAGATAGATTTCTAGGTGCTGGTCTGCAGACTCAGCGGGCATTTTTATGGGTCAGGGTCTTCACAGGGCGGTGGAAGCAGGGCCGCATCTGAGTGGGGCACTGAGAGCGGGGTACAGGGCTGCAGGGCCCTTGTGCACGCTGGGCCCACCAGTGTGACGGACAGCCTTTCCATGGGGCCCAGGGCTCCTTCTGTGAGAGCTTTCTGACTTATGTGTTGTTGTTTTCTGTTGCAGGATGTGGTTTCTCACAGTAAAAAACTGACCAAAAAGAATAAGGAACAGTTGTCTGATATGATGATGCTCAATAAACAGAAAGGAGGTCTCAAGGCTTTGAGCAAAGAGAAGCGAGAGAAGTTGGAAGCTTATCAACACCTATTTTATTTGTTGCAGGCAAGTGGCTCCTGGAAGTGGTGTTCAGTCTCTTATCTTTCTGTCTTTCTTTACATTTTCTTTATTTCCTTGTATGCATTCTAATTCTTCAACTTAAAAAACCTTGAATATTTTTTCCAGCCTTTACATGATCTAGAAATGGCTTCTCCCTTGGTTTTATTTCAGACCAACCCCACCTATCTGGCCAAGCTGATTTTTCAGATGCCCCAAAACAAGTCCACCAAGTTCATGGACTCTGTGATCTTCACCCTCTACAACTACGCCTCCAACCAGCGAGAGGAGTACCTGCTGCTGCGGCTCTTCAAGACGGCGCTCCAGGAGGAGATCAAGTGAGGAGGCGCTCCGCCGTCAGAGGCTCGAGGCTCAGCAGAGCTGGGGGGTCAGGCTGCTGCACCTTTCGGTCATCTCAGCTAATGCTGTGACTTGTGTGAAATGCTTGAAAGAAGCACCTGCTTGTTAAATTACTAACATAAAGTGTTGCTGCTTCTGGGGAGGTGCCGAAATAATACATTTGCTAAATTAATTTTAGGAACATTTCCATATTAAAATACAATTTTTAAGAAGTTGATCTAAACACCGAGATCCCACACTTCTATCTGATAAAGGAGCTGCTCATGCCCCCACGATTGAGTTTGCAGCAGCAGAATGGTGTTCTGGGTTCAGATGAGGGTTGGCACATTTTCCAGAGAAAGAACAAGTGTCTTCTTCCCTCCCGCTGTTTCTATGTCCAGAGATGGGATGGTTAAGTAGGAAGGATCTCTGAGCTCATACATTCCGTGATTAGTGTAAACTGAGTTTGCTTCTGATGTTTTTACAGGTCAAAAGTAGATCAGATTCAAGAGATCGTGACAGGAAATCCTACAGTCATTAAGATGGTTGTAAGTTTCAACCGCGGCGCTCGGGGTCAGAACGCCCTGAGACAGATCTTGGCCCCAGTTGTGAAGGAGATTATGGATGACAAATCTCTAAACATCAAAACTGACCCCGTGGACATTTACAAATCGTGGGTTAATCAGATGGAGTCTCAGACAGGAGAGGCAAGGTACGGCAACCATAAGCTCCTTTTCTCTCATGTTTTTGTGTTTTTTTCCTGTCATATTTTTTTATATATTTTTTAAAAGCAGTTGACCCTTGGTTTACAAACTAATAATTGTTCAAATAGTTTTTCTTTAAGAAACCTCTTGTTCACATTGTTGAGCTGCTAATATGTTCACTTATGCAGTGTATTCACAGAGCTCTTACTTCCTGTATGCCAGGCACCATGTTAGATGCATGTAACAGTAATACAGTAATGAGTGAAACAGCTCCCTGCCCTCTTCGTAGCTTATTGTGCAGAAACGAAAGCAGAGTTAGAAGCTGAGGAATGTTTCATGAGGCTTTGTGTAGGGAACTGGAATAGATAAGACAGGAGGAAGCTGACTTGGATCGTGGGTAGGGAGAGCATTTCTGAGAGGGTGAAATTCCACTTCACTGAGACCTAATGGAGAAGACGGGGCCCGCCCTTCCAAGAGCGAGGTCCAGAGCCTTCGTGTCTGAATGCTGTCTGGTGCAGGGATGTCGGGAGGGCCCAGGACCCGAAAGGACACAGGCATGACTAGAGATGCAGTTGGGCTGAAAGTTTTGAGTAGCCCTGAGTGTGATCTTTGTCTTGTTAAAACAAAGAGAAGGAGGTGTGGGCTGAGTGATGCGCTGGCCTGGGACACTGGGAACTGGATGGATTGAGTTTACAGAATTTAGGAGATCCTCTGCCGGGCTGTGGTTTGACCACCAGCATCAACACATTGAGAGCAAAAGTGTGTCTATAGAATACGGGTAACACCGGGCAAATACTGTTCAGAGGGCCAGAACATTTCTCGGTTTAACCAGCTTGGGCAAGGGTGAGGAGGGTGGAGGATGGATGTGTGAGTAGCCAAGTCTGCGCAGGTTTCTCCTTGTTCCACAGGACCCAGCCCAGCTTCCTTTCCCACCTCATTTCTACTCTTCATTTTCTTTGTATTTGATCTTCTTTCTCCTTGTTCTGGAGCTCTCTGTCTCAGTGCTGCTGCAGGTGTCCTGCGGACCATGGACTGACGGTCGAAGCTGTCACTGAGTGCACTGTGTAGCTTAGCTGACTGTCTCACAGCAAGCCTTTCTCTGTCATTGATTTTGGCTGAGTTCTTGTGTTCTTAGTCTACCCATGCGTGTGAGTCAGTGATGGTGCAACAAATGGAGTGGTGTCCCTGTCTTCCTGCCTCAGATTCCTCTTGCTCCTGACAGATGACCACAAGCCTCTGGGCGCCCTCTAGAGGCTCAGTGGGAAATTCGCTCCTTGCCTCTCCAGGCTGTGGTGGCCGTCCAGTGTAGTCTCTGCCTCGATGGTCACCGTGTCTCCTCCCCCGTGTGTGCCGCATCTGTGTCTGTTCTCTCTCACTAGGACACTGATTGCACTGAGGCCCCCAGATCATTCACTATCATCATCACCACTATCTTCTGGCTTCATTGAAAGTCCTAAGGCCCTGACCCTACCTTTGATGTTTGGCTTTCTGCTCTCTCCCTTGCTGGTGGAGCCTCGGCCCGTGTTCCAGCACACCTGCTGTTCCCCTGCCAGTTTCTTCTTGCTTGGTGCCCTGTCTTCGAGTGTTATGTCAGCTCGTCTGGCTTCAGTTCCTGTGACTGTCGCCTCCCTCCTCAGTGCCCACAGGGTCACCAAGTCCAATGATTGTGTTGCCTTAATGTCTCTCTGCTCTGTCTCTCTGGTCCCCAGCCCTGCGAGCTTGCCCATGCCCTCATCACTCCTTGATCTGGCTGAGGCACTTGTCTCCTGTCTCCTTCATCGCTGACTGTCCTTCTGTACATCACTCCTCACAGCGAGCCAGAGTGGTCTGCCCCAGATCTCAGATCTGCTGTCTTTTCACAGCTCTCCCCGGCACCTGGGATGGTCCACACTGCTTAGTGTCATACACAGGGCCCTGCAGGACCTGGCCTAGCTTCCTTTCTCACCCTCATTTCTACTCTTCATTTTCTTTGTATTTGATCTTCTTTCCTAGAAGTCCCTCCATCCTTGTTCCTCAGTTCAAATGTTCCTTCCTTCTGGAAGCCTTCCTTGATTCTTCCAATCTAAGGTGAAGCCCCTTCTGTGGCCCCACAGCTCTTGTGGTCAACCTCCTACTTACAGCACAGAATGTTTTAAATATCTGTTTGTGTGTCTCTCCCACCAGATAGTAAGAGACTCAGGAAGCAATCCTGCCTCTTACCTTTAATTCCAGGTGCCCGTCATGGTGCCTGGCACATAATTCAAGGCACCCAATTCACAGTTGAAAACCTGAGGTCAAGTGCTGCCCCACTGTTCACCAGCCCAGGGAATGTGACAAGTTGCCTAACCTCTCTGGGTCTTTCTGTTCGTGAAAGACAGGGTCAGGGTCCTGCCTTGGGCAGTCCCTGGCTTTTGGTTCCATATCACTGAGGGTCATTTCTGCTTCCCCAGCAAACTCCCATATGATGTGACTCCAGAGCAGGCTCTGGCCCACGAAGAGGTCAAGACACGGCTAGACAACTCCATCAGGAACATGCGGGCTGTGACCGACAAGTTCCTCTCGGCCATCATCAGTTCTGTGGACAAAATCCCGTGAGTGCGCCCGTTGTGACCCCACTCAGAGCCCTGTGTCCCTGCCCTCTTGCTCCCCGGCCCTTCTCACCGGTCTGTCCCTCTCACAGCTACGGGATGCGCTTCATTGCCAAAGTGCTGAAGGACTCGCTGCACGAGAAGTTCCCTGATGCCGGTGAGGACGAACTGCTAAAGGTAAGCCTCCGCAGGCTGGCACAGCCTTGCCTTCCAGTAGAACTCAGAGGAAAGGTTACAAACCTAGGCCTGACCTTTTAGTGGTACCTAAGCGTAGATGCTGGCAGTAGCTCACCATTGGTGGTAAGATTTTGAAAGCCACCGTAAATCGTAAATGACAGCTCCCTGAGTTTCTATAGAGTTTGAATGGCCCACATCCAACAAGTCTTCTTGTTGTTTTTCCTATTTTGAGATAAATTTCTGAGTCCTGTCTTTCCGTTGGACAGTTGCTCCCTCTGCTGGTGGCTGGGTAAATGGGAGCAAGCCTGACGATTTCTGCTAAGGCTGTTGCGGGTAACTCTCAAGTTGGCTATGCTCCTTTCTTTTTTTTTTTCTTTTTTCATCTTAATCTGAACACTTTTTTCTTCTCTCTCTTAGTTCTGTGCTTTCCTACAGGGAGGCCTCGATTCTAGACTTTCTGTTCAGGTGAATTAATTTTTTTTGAATGATACTCGAGGGAGGATGCTGTGACTGTTCTTTAATTCTTCTGTGAAGAGTGTGTGTTGAGTGACTTTAATTTCAGACGCATGACCTTGGCTACCTCGGGAGTGGGCAGCATGAGGATGCTGGGGGTTGGACAGCATACGCTAATTAGGCCATGTTCAAGGGTTTAACTGTATTTGTTAGCTTCTTAGAATGAAAGCTGGCCCACAGGAAAGCAAACAGTGTACATGGTGACAGGCTTATCCGCTGCCACGATGTGTGAGCAGAGGATGCCCTAATGTTCTCAGGACCAGACTCCAGGGCTCAGTGTTGCCTTCTGAATCTGTGCTTTTACTGCAGTGGTTTTTGGTTCTGTTCCTGTTTTCTTCCTTTCTGCATCCAAACAAGGGGCATCTGGCCATTTGGGTTCAGGCCTTGAGAGAACATGTGTGTGCGCATGTCTGCATGTGTGCCTGTGCAGGTAGCGTTTATTTTTTTACTCACAGGGCTGCATTTTCTGGTTTTCTTGGCTGTCGCAGAATCATCTACGGCTTCCTTGGTGGGGTGGCTTTTAACACCCATCTTTCCTTCTCATCTGCTCCCAGATTATCGGCAACTTGCTTTACTATCGCTACATGAATCCAGCCATTGTTGCCCCCGATGCCTTTGACATCATCGACCTGTCAGCAGGGGGCCAGCTCACTACAGACCAGCGCCGAAATCTAGGCTCCATCGCTAAGATGCTCCAGCACGCTGCTTCCAATAAGATGTTTCTGGGAGATAACGCTCACTTAAGCATCATTAACGAGTACCTTTCCCAGTCCTACCAGAAATTCAGGTAAGGGGAGCGGGGTCAAGGGCTGGAAGGGCCCTGCAGGCATGTTTCTGTCACCGAGGGCAAAGTCAGGACTGAGAGCCACACCTTGCTCTCCCTGGGCTGCCGTGTCACAGGGTCCTTGTTTGCTGTGCTCAGAACTCCGGAGGTGCTGTGTAAAAGTGTGTTCCTGTGGGAGAGACAGCACTGCACGTGAAAACAGTGGTTCTGCTTCAGGCACATGTCACTTTGTAGCCAGGGAAGAGTCGGAGAGCACTTTCAGTAGTCTGTCAATTAAACGTGCAGTTGTGAGTTCCTGGCACCATGTTAGAGATGGACAGAGTTGGTTCTCCTTACTGACTCTCCAGCATTGGTGGGGAGGTTCTTGTGGGAGGAGCTAACATGAGGAGTGGGCGGTGCTGGGGAGAGAGGATCTTAGAGCCAGTGTCCTGAGCGCCTCCAGCATAGCAGACACGCAGCGCTTTTCTTTGGAATCAATGCTCTACACTGGCTTCTGCTTTGAAGGCGTTGTTGCAGTGGGTTTGTGGGATGTCCTCTCACCAGCTTCTCACACATGTTGGGCTGTGGCTCTTGTGTTTCTCTCCAGGCGGTTTTTCCAAACTGCTTGCGATGTCCCAGAGCTGCAGGATAAATTTAACGTGGACGAATACTCAGATCTTGTGACCCTCACCAAGCCCGTGATCTACATTTCCATCGGCGAAATCATCAACACCCACACGGTCGGTCTCTTCCTTTAATTACTTAATGTCAGGGCTCTGCCCTGAGCTGCCTTCTCAGGCTGGGCCTTCTTATCTCCGGAAGCCGGATTACTCACCTTCCTTTGATCTCACTGCCATCACATCTGCCTGCTGCTTGTTGTTCGTAACAATGTGCACCACGTTTCTCCAAGTGACCCAGGCCACCTGCAGCAGAGTCTTCTGGGCTGGTTGTTAAAAATAAACTTGCTCAGCCCCACACAGGCCTCCTGGGCCAGAGTCCCCATGCTGGACACCAGAACCTCTGTGGTGAGCCCTGCCCTGGGGCCCTGACGGAGCTTTTACCACTCTTTCCTGGGGGTTATTTTCCTCACATGAATAGAGTATCAGCATTTTCCTCTGTGTTGCCTTAGAGTTCTTTTCTCTTGGGTATTCCCTTTTTCCCAAACACTTTGTAATTCAGTCCTTTCCCCTCTTGGTGACACGTAGAACAGGAAGTGAGAAAGCATACACAATGTCAGTGAAATGTTAGGTGTTGTCACTTCCGAGGCTGTCACTCGGGATCATAGCATCACAGAGGCATTGCTCGATGTGCCTCCTAGATCATGGCAGCACTGACAGGTGCTCTGCTCTCTGAACTGCGGACGCTGCATGCTGGGAGAGGACAGCTGCGAGTTTTCTGGACTGGCCGTAGGGCACACTGATGGCTTTGGATGTGGAAGTCTGTGGGCTTCCTTATTCTTTCTCCCATGGGGCACATTAAATCCTTGTACCCCTTAGGCTTGAGAGAGTACCACTGTTTTCTGTCCACATATGTAAGCTGCCCAACAGAGGCCAAGTGGGATGGGTTTGCGAAGGATTGGCTCGTCAGTTCTTTGGCTGCTGGAGTGCTGTTCTCCACCCTCTTCTGTGCCATTTGGCGGTGCGGGTTGGGACGGGGCTGACAGGCCTAGTGTGCGAAGGGAGCTGACCACTCGTGTTTGGTGCAGCTCCTGTTAGATCACCAGGATGCCATCGCCCCAGAGCACAACGACCCGATCCACGAGCTGCTGGATGACCTCGGCGAGGTGCCCACCATCGAGTCTCTGATAGGTACCATTCCCACCTGCCCGCCCAGGGGAGGAGGAGGGGCTTGTGACAGAGGAGGGTTGTCACGGGCACTTCTCTGTGTCTGAGCTGCTCGAGCTTGGATGTGTATCGGGAGAAAGTCCACGTGACCCTGCCCGTGAGGAACTGATGTCTAGTGGAAGAGATCAGTGTTTTGTTTTCAATGATTTTATTTAGTTTTAGAGAAGGGAGAGGGAGAAAGAGAGGGAAACATCAATGTGCGAAACATAACATTGATTGTTTACCTCTCACGCACCCACATCTGCGGACCTGGCCTGCAACCCAGGCATGTGCCCTGACTGGGAATCAAACCAGAGACCTTTTGGTTCACAGGCCAGAACTCAATCCACTGAGCCACACCAGCCAGGGGAAGAAGTCATTATAAATGTGTACATGCACATGACTATTTAATTATAAGTTGTAAGTCCTGTAAAGGAAATGAACAGAGAGAATTATAATGCAGTGTTGAAATGATTATCAAACATTTATGAAATTATTTTGTGATGTATCCTTCACCTTTATCGTTTGGCATGTATTTTCCTCTGTTGCTCAGTAAGGATACCGTAAGCGGTATCCTTGCCACAGTGCACATGTCGGCTTATTCAAGTATCTCCTTAGGCTGATATGACCTTTTACTTGTGTTTGTATCTCCTCTCCCTATCTCCTGCCTTCATTACACTCACTCTCTCTACCCTCCCAAAACTTTAGGAGAGGGCGCTGGCAATTTAAATGACCCAAATAAGGAGGCGCTGGCTAAGACAGAAGTGTCTCTCACGCTGACCAACAAGTTCGACGTGCCTGGGGGTGAGAATGCAGAAATGGACGCCCGGACCATCTTACTGAAGTGAGTACTGAAGGAGGGAAGGCTGGATAAAATGTAAACCAACGACCCCTCGGCCTTGGTGCACAAGTCTGCTCATTCATTCCTGAAACGGTCACCTTGGCCCAGTAAGCCTATTGTAATGGTGGTCACCCCACGTGTAACATGTGCCACAGGACTTATCTGCCTTTTTGCCAATAAGATGCTGAAGTGAAATTGACATCTTGGAAATCCTGGCCTGGCACCCGCTCTGTTGTAGTTGCAAGAATGAGTCCGGGGCCTTGGGTGCCTGGCACCAATAGCTGCCCAGAAGGACCTCTGGGAAGTGGCGTTTGTACCACTGCTGCTTACGTCCATTGAGAGGAAGAAGAATGCCTAGTAATAAATATTTAAATGTTTCCTTAATTTCCTTTCAGCACAAAACGTTTAATTGTGGATGTCATCCGGTTCCAGCCAGGAGAGACCTTGACTGAAATCCTAGAAACACCAGCCACCAGTGAACAGGTAAAATGTCAGGGTGTGACACGCACCGTAATGAGGTACAGAGATGCTCCTGTGATACAGGGTGGGGGTTGGGGACACAGGTGACAAGATATGGTAACCTGGGGGCAGACCTGAGGACAGAGGTGGTTCAGGTGTGTTGAATGGCACTTATATGCAGAGTGTGTGTGTGTGTGTGTGTGTGTGTGTGTTTTAATTTAACCTGGGGCAGAATCAGTGTGTCTGCCCGGTGATTTATTGAATTTTATGTAGTTAAAACTTTAAGTGCCTTGGTAGATAGAATAAAAAGTACAGGATGTGGCTTCTTGACTCAACAAATTCCTAATCTGGTTGGGGAAATGTGATGTGTATGCCAGAAACAATTAGGAAACCTTTAAAGTTTAACTGTAGTATTGGCTGTAAAAATGCCAAAAGTTCAGGAAAGAGGCCAGTGACAGGCTAAGCAGCAAGAAGTGGGGCTTGAACCACACTTAGGATGGGTGGGCTCTGGCATGGGCGGGACCTGTAGGCAGGGGCATGGAGGAGGGACAGGGTGATGCGCCCAGGCCAGGTCTCTAGAGCGAAGGCCTGGGTGAAGGTGAGTATCTAACCCTGACAACAGATCTTGCAGAACCTCAGCCCTGGGCACACACTTGGCGCTGGAGAGGTCAGGGCTAAAGAGCCTTTGTGACCTCGGGGACTGTTTCATGCTGAGTGATTCGGTGGTGCCATCAGAGCAGCTGGGTGGGGAGGCAGCACAGCGGCGAGACGTGGATGAGCCACTTCATGGTCAAGACCCCTGCTTCACATTCTCATAAAGTGAGAAAAGTAGGTCACGTGATTTGTTCTCAGATTTTGAACACAGGAATCCTTTCCATTAAGTACCAGTTAACTTGGAAGCCATACATATAAAGCAGGCAAAGCAGGAGCTACTCTGACAGCAGCAGGACTGGGGCCCCGGGGACCTTGCTCTCTGGGACTCTGTGGCCCTGTGGGCGTCCCTTCAGGCTGCACAGAGGACTGTTTAAAAACCACAGTTTTAAATGAATTCTCCGCTTTTAGAAGCTGTGATTGATTACTAAATAGGTAGATGTGTATGAGGGGCAGGAAAAGAGGAAAAGAGAAGTAAGCAATAACTATGACCTATTTATCCTATAAGGAAGTTAAAAATGTGCGGGGGCGTCTTTACTGAGAACTCGGTGCTGATTTGGTGCTGTCAGTCATGTTTTTCCATTTAATCCTCTCACTTCCCTGCAAGGCGAGTCCCCTCATCCTCATTTTACATTGATGTGGCCTGCGAGGTGAATAACCTGCCCCAGGTCACCTGCTTGTAGCAGCAGAACCAGACTGAGACCCTGTCGTCTGGCTTCAGAGTCCACACTCTCTGCCTTCTGTGGTGCAGAGTTGCCTTGACACTTAGGGGGCCGCAGGCAGCACAGGACAGGGAAATGCCCCCATGTGGGAGGGGTCACAGCTACTCAAGCTGGAGCGTCCCTGTGCAAACAGTTCTGAATATGGCCCTGGAGCCTTGGTGGCAAAGGTTTGGGATCCCTCAGCACAGGGATCTCTGAAGTATTGAGAGGGAATGTTACAGAAAAATTACCACAGGCTACTCGTAGGTACCAAATCCATGCTCACAGCAAGAGGAAAACACAGAGAAGAGCAAGGCGACCCTGAGAAGAGGCCCTGGTTTTGGGGTGGCAGTGGTCATTGGTGATGAGCGTGGCAGGCGCAGAAGCCCCCTGGTGAAGAGAGAAAGAAAAACATGCTGAGTGGATCAAACAGCAGGGGCGGGTCGTGTGTCAGGGATGCTCACACTGGCAAACCTTGGGTGTTGACCAGGAAAGACAAAAGAATCAAGGGAACGCCTTTGCATATTCAAGCTGCTGGCACCAGCAGCATGTTTGGAAGCAGAGGGGAGGCCTGGGTGTGATTCAGCCTGGACAAGGTGGAAGAGGATCAGCAAGAGTTTGCAGGGGCACTGGTGCTGCACTGGTGGAGCTGTAACACTCACTGAGCTGTGTTGCAAATAAAATTAAGTGGCTTTCATGTTCCAAAATGTGATAGGGGAAAGACAAGGGATTTTATAGCCCATAGAGCCCAGTCTAATTGTACCTGAGAATCTAGGAGGAGCCCTGGGAAGCTAGGTGGTTAAGAGGTCTGCCTCTTCTTCGCTCAGCTTGTCTGTCAGCGGTTGGCGAAGTTGTTTCCCTTTGCTCCCAGAATGTGGTCTGAGAGCTGTGTCAGCTGCATGAGTTCCGGCTTGGGATTGGTGTCCTGGCTTTACCAGGAGCTTCTTTTTCTTCTGTGTAGGAAACAGAGCATCAGAGGGCCATGCAGAGACGTGCTATCCGTGATGCCAAAACTCCCGACAAGATGAAAAAGTCAAAATTTGTGAAGGAAGACAGCAACCTCACTCTGCAGGAGAAGAAGGAAAAGATCCAGTCAGGCTTGAAGAAGCTGACGGAGCTGGGGACTGTGAACCCGAAGAACAGATACCAGGAGCTGATCAACGACATTGCCAGGGTGCGATGCTGGCGGGGCGCTGGTGGCCCTGCCCTGCTCACAGCTCTCTCAGAGGCTTGTAGAGAGGCAGTAACTACTCAGAGGACCACATGCCTTCAGTTCACGGGCAAATTAATTAGCGTCCTTTCCTCTGAAGACTCGTGTCTGGTTCTAACATGAGGACTTGCCTGGCCCTTGAAAACTTATTTCACAGCCTAAATTAATAGCAAGAAGACAGAACTAGAACTTCCTGTGTCTCAATTTAATTTGTCTCGGGTCTCTTTGGAATTTTCCAGGTCTTTTTCACGATTTCTATGTAACATAAATTCACATTAGTTGATCTTCAAGTCTTTATCATTTTCTCCTTCTTCTGATAACATGTTTAAGAGTTAAACCCGCTTTGCAAATAAATTCTAAGAATGTGGAAGGAAGTCTATAAAAGTAATACAGTTCCCTACCTGTACAAAATACAAGGTGGGGAAAATAGATCTGAATTTCTTCATTAATTATTGAACATGAATTCCTCCTGCCTGTTAAGAATGGGTGGTCATGCAAGGCAAAGCAAAGCACTGCTGGGTTCTTGTGTTAATGATTCAAGAAGCACATGACACCTGTCATTATTGTCCTCACTTTAATTGTTGTGTCCCAGGATATTCGGAATCAGCGGAGATACCGGCAGAGGAGGAAGGCCGAGTTGGTGAAACTGCAGCAAACGTACGCTGCCCTGAATTCCAAGGCCACTTTCTATGGGGAGCAGGTGGATTACTATAAAAGCTATATCAAAACCTGCCTGGATAACCTGGCCAGCAAGGGCAAGTGAGTATTGATTCTAAAGAAGCCGCGTTGTGGGGTAAAGCAGCAGGGGCAACTAAAGCGACGTGGGAAATTCTTACTTAAAACACACTGGACCTCTGTATTGCATTAGCGCTTCATTTTGCTTCTGACCATTTGTGCAAATTCCTGGTCCCACTTGTCGTTGCGTGACGCAGATGAGCGCTGCGTGGGGGATCTCACGGGTGCTTATTGCTAAGCATTCCTCATTCCATAATACCATCCTGGTCCTAGAAATTGAACAATCATGATGGAGATTATGTAGTGGTCCCAAAACCTGGCTATGCCTCAAAGTCACGTAAGGAAAATTAAACAGGCAAAGACAGTCCCTGACTTCCCTGGCCGCTGAGGAAAGTCTGGTGCAAGCCGAAAACCATCAGTCCGCCTGTTTTACAGGGAGGGAAACGGAAAACCCAGGGAGGCGGGGTGACGTGTGGGTTCTGCTTGTAGGTTAGTTTGGCTTTTGCTCCTGACTTTTTATTTTACAAATTTTCAACCTCAGAAAAGTTGAATGAATAAAACAATGAACACCCGCATACCCTTTGCCTAAATTCACCTGTTTTTAACATTTTGCCATGGAATCCGCTGTCTGTCTGTCTCTCTCTCTCTTTTCTCTCCCCCTCACCCTCAGAAATCAGGCCTATTTCACCCAGCATGCAGGGCTGACTCCTGTGTCCTTTCGACACATCCTCATTATTTTAAGAACTTCCTGACTTTATAGTACAAAGATGCTTCTGGTTGAACTTGTACTTTCCTGCTCCCCCCGCTACCCCAGGCTTGGAATTAGCTCTTTTTCCAAACATTCCTGATTCTCTTTAATGAAGAATGGTATTTAGAAACCAAGATCTGGGCACCAAGTGGGTACATTGCCTTGGAGTCGTCACTGCTTCTAGGCCTGCTGAGACAGAGCTAGGTTGTCACTTCCTTTTAATGCCTGTGTAGTATTACGTTGTGTGGATGGATAGGACAACTGATTCAATAAGCTCTCCATTGATGGGCATTTCTGTTCTTTCCTGTTATTTGTTATAAAAAATTCTGCAATAAACAGTCTCTTGTACATATGTCATTTTCCCAATGTGGGCATATTTTTAAAGATGAATTCCTAGAAGTGGAATTGCTAGGTCAGAAGTTTTGTGCAGTTGTAACTGGGACAGATATTTCAGTTGCCTTCCATAGGGATGATTCCCTTTTGCACTCCTACCAGCATTTTTGCCCCATTTCTTGAGACCCACCCCAACCCTGGAGCCCCAAATCCCTGGTTTCCATTTATCTCTGTTTTTCCTTTGCTTACTTTTATTGTCATTTCTTGCCTCAATTGTCCCAATTGCTCCTAACATCTGTTTCTTTTTCCTTGCTCTCATTCCTCTGTAGTTGCTATGCTGGCTTAAGATCTCAAAAAGTATTAGTCTGCGATGTTTCTGTTTTTCTCTGCACAGCCAAAGGACTGGCAGTGACCCCCCCCCCCCAGGGTTCAACAAAGACCCCAGGCTGGGGTCACGGGCCCCCACGCTTCCTGGTAGGGGCTTAGGCTCTGTGAGGGATGCAGAAAGATTAAGACACTGTCAAATTCATAAAGTGTTCTCAAATGTAACTTGAAGACAAAATTAATTTAGTAATCTTCCCCTGGTTTGCAACAAAATTGCTAGGCAAAATCCTAACATTAATTTGCCACTTTAGAATTGGTGTGTTACCCTTGTGTATGGGAAGTTCATTTTCTGACCTCATATCCTCAAATTGCCAACAGAATTGAGGGAGATTGTTATTTATAGAAAGTGACATGACATCATTTTTACAGGGTCTCCAAGAAGCCTAGGGAAATGAAAGGAAAGAAAAGCAAAAAGATTTCTCTGAAATATACGGCAGCAAGACTACACGAAAAAGGAGTTCTTCTGGAAATTGAGGACCTACAAGTGAATCAGTGAGTATTTACTTTTTTGACTTTGTTTTGTACATTGATTTTTTAAAAAAGAAATTCTGCCTTTATCCCATCTTTCTGTTACTGCCTTTATTTCTCTCGGCCAGATCATTTTTCTATTTTTCTATCCACTTATACATATTATGGGCAGAGTCTGACCTGGTAATCAAGAGTTCGGGGTCTGTTATCCGCAGGAAGTATTTCTTTTCCTTGTTTGCACCCCTGTTGTGTGGATCCCATTTTAATTTTCCCCCTCACAGCAGGAAGCTATTTCTGCTGTTTCTTCTGCTTCTAAACAAAGGCATCTTATAGAACTGGAGCTCTGTACCCATTCAACCACACGAATTCCCCTTTCTCGGCCCCTGGCAGCCACCGTTCTGACTGGTTTATGTCACATAGCATGATCTCCACAGGTCATCCATGCTGTAACATGGGGCGGACTTCCTTCCGTCCTAAGGTAGAACTGCTGCTCTGTTTTAGGGATAAAGTCCCTTTCGTTGACCTGCTCACCCATTGCTGCTCACTCAGGTTGCTTCCACCTCTTGGCTATTGTGGATGATGCTGCGGTGAACATGGACATGCAAATGCCTCTTTGAGGTCCCGCTTTCAGTTGTTTTGGATGCGCACCCAGGAGTGGCGTGGCTGGGTCCTTAGATAGTTCTGGTTTTGATTTTTGGAGGAACTGCCTTACTATTTTCCACATTAGTGGGAAATTTTTTAAAAATTTTATGTGTATTGCCAAAATATTTTCCAGCAGTGTCTGAAGTGTGCCCAATAGTGCCTACTTAGTTTACTACTTTCTTTCCATCATTGAATAATTTTTGTTGTTTTTAAGTTCAACATTTTAAAAAAGGTATCTCATTTTTAAAGTTTGTGTTTCTTTGAATTCTGGTTGGTTGTGTGTGTGTGTGTGTGTGTGTGTGTGTGTGTGTGTGTGTGAGAAACGTGGCTCATTATCTGTACTTTCTCTGGCCATTGTTTCCGTTGGGGATCATGGTCTTTTGGGGTGTTTGTTTTTTTCTTTTTGATTGAGTACTTTAGCATTTTTCAAACTAGTTTCATAATATTTATTATCTCTTATTTTGTAATCATTTTCTACTGCTATTCAAGTGCCTACCATTATTTGCCTCTATTACTTCTTTTTAATTTGCTACTGTGGACTTAGAAACCAAATAACAAATGAAGTCAGTTAAAATAGAATTATTTGTTACCTAAAATAGCTGCCTGTAAAGAACTCTGTGTGAGGGTCTCCTGTTGAGTGAAATGTGCACAGTTAGCGCACGGGTTTGTGACTCTGAGCTTCTCAATGCCACCTCTGTGTCTTTCGTGGTTCTCAGCTCAGTTCAGAATAGATAAGGTTGCTCCGGAGGTGAGTTCTGGAAATCTAGAGTGACATGCTTTGATCACTTGGAGAACAATACTTTCCTGCCTTCTTCTGGTGCCATGATATTTACGGCTACGTAACCTGTTGAGAATGAATGGCATCTTAAGTGTGTTCAGTACTGGTGGTGTGTCTGTGGTGATGCTCCGTGTGTTTACAGCTGGAGCACTGCTCCTTCCAGAAAACCTCTTCTCTTGGTTCTTTTTGTGTCAACCCCCTTTTGTTGATTTACTCACTTCTTCCGGTCTTCACACGTGCATGTGTTCTGACACCCACCCTTGCCACCCTCTCCTTCCAGCCCAGTTTGCTCTTGACTCTCCTCTTCCCCAGGATTCAGTGGTGGCTGCATGGAGCCAGGGGAGGTCCTCTGACAGCATCCCTGCTGAGGCATTCCTCAGCGGTCCCTCTGCCCAGAGAAAGCGAGTGCTTGGGGGTGGGATGGGGTACTGTTCATCTCCTTTTTGCCTTCACAGGATACTTTTATATGAGACCATGAAAAAAATCACACCCTTATGATGTCCTGTTTCAACAGGTTTAAAAACGTTATCTTTGAAATCAGTCCAACAGAAGAAGTTGGAGACTTTGAAGTGAAAGCCAAATTCATGGGTGTTCAGATGGAGACGTTTATGTTGCATTATCAGGTAGGTCTGCACCAGGTGAAACCAAAAGCTTTGTGTCCGGGGTGGTCGTGCTCTTGTCCAGGTGGGAGGATAGACAGGAAGGAGACCCACCTGGGGAGAGCTGTCCGTGTGAAGTGAGTTGGGGGGCAGGGCGCCACACTGTGGAGAAAGGATTGTGCTGGGTTTCTGGGCATTTGGTTTGGTCTGTACGCTCCGAAATGTGGGAACCTTCCAAGAGCTGTGACCCAAAGCTGCTGCTTAGTGTTGCCACCAAACTGAGCTTATGCCTTGGACTCAGACAAAAGGCTCAAGTACAAGTCTTGACAGTATGAAATTATAAGCCTGCTCAGTAGCTTGACATCCTTTTTTTGAATTTTGATTCGGTGTAGGTGCTTAAAGGACGATTTCTGACAGGTGTGCATAACCTGCATCTATGTAAACTGAATCCCATTTTAGCTTCAGACAGAATGCTACAGTGAATCATTTTACAATGTAGTCATTCCTAATTTTTATTCTGCAATATCTCTGAATGTTACGCACAAAAACAGGTCAGAGCACTGGGAGGGGTCCTGGGTAACAAGCGGCTGTGCACGGAGGCTTCAGAGTCAGTTCCCATCCATCCCTCGGGCTGCTTGCCTTGCTGGGTTGCCGAGCACAGGCTGCTGTCCTCCAGCCAGGGGCCGTCCCTTCCCTCCTGCCTCTCATTCCCTCATTCATTGCGGTGCTGCCCCTAGAGCCAGGGGCCAGCCAAGCCGCAGTGCCTTTCCTCTTTGCCCCACAGCCTTCAGAGGAGCCTCTGGTCCTATAGGCGCTGACTGGGGTTCCTCTCCCCACCAAGCTGTAGCTCCTTGCGAACACCCAGTGTTGTTCTGTTTCCTCCTCAGTGATTCACAGACCCTCAAAACATGTTAGCAGAATAAATGTGAGATGGTTTTGTGATGCCACAGCTAAGTCAAGTACTTACGCAAAAAAGATTCTGTTATCCCCACAGTTTCCCCAAATTCTTGCAGGCTGGCCAGTCCACCTGAGGTTGTGTTTCCCCTGGATACAAATTCATGAAAAGGGGGACAATTACAGGCACGAGGTACAGGTGATGTGGCTGGGGCCTGGTCTTCACAGAGCTGCTAGGGTTTTCCTTAAAAGAGGAACTGGTTGAACTTCTGGGCCCTCTCAAGCCCGCTGACTCTTGCTCTCTTGTCATTGCTCTTCGGAAGTTGAGGGCAGAGGCCGAGCAGGTTTCCCAGGCGCCGTTGGATGGTGGAGGGTGGTAGGGACAGCAGCGGCCGTGCAGGCAGGTCCCGAGTCAGCTCGCCCAGCTTGGAACTGTGGGTCACGTCGTTCACCATCCCTGGGCCTCATCTTTAAACTTGAGATAACCACCCATCAGGGAATCTTTGTCAGACTTAAAAAGACACTACATAGTGTGCTCACACCATATTGAGGGCATGGCAGACACCTAGTAAACATTCCACCCTTCTTTTTCCCTTGCCTTCAGAATATAAAAGCTTTTTCTTGTGAAACAGAAATAGAGCCCCTGGTTGGTGTTGTTGAGACCACCCAACTGGCCATGTCTCGTTTTCAGTGATCGTGGATTTCATCAGGATTTGAAATGCCCTCCCCTTCTTCAGCCCGAACCATCACATAGACAAACTAGAGACACGTACTTGTGAAACAAAAATTGTGGTTGTGTGTGATAACTGAGCATGCCGCTTTCTCTTTGCATGTTTTGTATATTTATATATGAGCCACGTGACCTCTTAACTCCAAGCTGACCACGTGCGCTTGGCTGGTGCTCGCAGGGTGGCAGTGCTGCGGCAGCTCTGTGTCGGGAGCTTCCCTCTCAGGCTGCATCACCCCAGACCCACGAGGAGCGCCTCATTCCCTCTGGATCTTGTCCACACATGTCCTTTCTTCTCTTGTCCCCTGGACCTGATTAACTGTCAGAATGTTTTTCTGAACAGGACCTGCTGCAGCTACAGTATGAAGGAGTTGCGGTCATGAAATTATTTGACAGAGCTAAAGTGAATGTCAACCTCCTGATCTTCCTTCTCAACAAGAAGTTCTACGGGAAGTAATGACCCCTTGCCGCCCACCCAGGAGGGTGAAGGAAGCAGTGCCTCACGCCTGCTTCCCAGGGCCCCTCTTCACCTATCGGAAGCCAAGACCCGCTCCCCGCAGTACCTCACCCTGACACACTCCCAGGCTCACCTTTCTGACTCCCCCCCTCTGACTGAACATTCATAAGCCCCCTTTTTTTAATAGTGAAATTGTTTTTCAGGCTTAGTGTGACCCTTCTTGTTCCTTTGTTTTCTCCTTCCACTTAGGAAAGAATGGGAACTTGACTAAAATCTTTGTGTTGTTTTTATCTTAGAGGTTACGTTGCTATACTGTAAGCTATGGTGCATGTTTTAATCAGCAGTAGTGATGGTGGGATTTGAAGTCTTGTTGATTTAAAGGGGAAGCTGTCAGCACCAATAACATATGTATATAAAAGACACAATAAAAAGGTCAGGTTACCTATCCCTATTAGGTTGTCATTTAAAAGTGAAGTTCCTTTATATTTTTGTCTCATCAGTCAAATTGAAGGATGAGGGGGTTACTGGTCCTCTGTTTCCCTTTATGGGCAGGAGCTCATAAAAGTCACTGTTGTATGTTTAAAGGAAGCTTTCTGTGTTCCAGAAAAGGGAAATGATGTTCTTCAGCTTCACCATTAAATTTTGACAATTCTGTGTGTGGGAGTCAGTGGATGGGAGGGTCCCGTTGATAAAATTCAGCTATGTAGGTAAACTGAGGCTGTCTGAGGCACCCGCCTGCTGGCCTTGGTGCATAGAGGTTGACTGGATTCAGGAAACCGCTCCCCTCCATCCCTGTGGCAAAGGAATGGGCTAGCCTAGCATAGGATGTAATTTTTTCAAAACTGGTATCTTAAGAGTGCCTTATTAAAATGTAGATTTGTTTCTTAAGGTGTGAGTGATAGGAATTTTAAAGATTTATATAATGCTTCAAAGTCTTTACTGTAAGAAATGGTTTTTAAAAATTGGCTTATCTGTATATCTGAAATCTTAATACTTATAGCTAAAACACTAGGATTTATCTGCAGGGTTGCAGAGAAATAATCCTGTTTTAAATATACTGAAAAAAAATTAAAAAATACTCAGCCAACTGATGTTACACTTGATACTCAAATCTATTTTTTACTCTTTTCTTTCATTGCCCACACTCTGCTTTTATTTTGTGAACTCCAGTTTTCAGGATTTAGTAAAAAATAATTCAATTCTAAACATTAAATTTTTAGGACATTTTAATTCTTTGATAAAAAGTTATACACTTTTTAAAAAAAAAATTTGTTTATCCAGGAAAATGTATTAAATCATGCTGCTGAGCCCTCCATTGTCTCTGATGTTTTGGCTCAGTGTTCTATTATCATAAGACATAAAACTGCGCAAAGTAAACTAACAATTAAAAATTTACCAATGTATATTTAAAGCCAATAAACTGTTTTGTTAATAACAAATTATGTGATGTGTCCCTCTTACAGATGTAAGGATTGGAGACATGTTTTTCACAATAGGCTGTCACCACGGGCCATGGTCCGGGCCGTGGGTGCAGGTGTACATCGTGTGAGTCCTTGCACACTCCCAGCAACCCGCAGGCAGGCGAGGAGGTGAGGTGGCGACTGCCATGGAAGGCATCTCCACACCTGGACCTCGCCTCCTGTTGTATTTTTCAGATAACTTTTTTAGTAAATATTTGCCTTAGATTAAAAGAAGATGCTCTTGCAGGTAGCATCGTCCCAGAAACTGGGATCAACCAAAGTGTCAATCCGTTTACATTCAAAGAGGATACTCTTCCCAGGCTTGTTTGGCCCCCAAGGGCACATCCATGGCAGACACTGAGCCAAGTTTACAACGCCTTTAATATTACATGTCTTTGCAATTATGTGTAATCTTTGTAGTTCCCTTGTCACAACTTTTAATGCAAAATAGCACAAAATGCACTTCAAGAATTTGGATGGTGACTATATATGGAATTATGGTGTTAGTTGAGAAAACCTGGAGGAACCCAAGTGCATTGCAAGCGTGTAGGCTTTATTTTTATTTATTAGCTGTAGCATTCGCTGTCTGGTCTCTCCCCTCCTTTGACCTTCTCCTCCACCAGCCATCATGACATTGACCATGAATTTACTCCTTCCAAGAATTTGGACCACCCATCAGATTGTTGCAGCACACAATTGCCTTTGTATTTCTTTGTATGAAATAAAAGGTCGTTTGCCCATGTTTGTGTTTATTTTTCTCAGTTTCATTGTTCCCGGTTCCTGCTAAACCATTTTGATTCGAGTGAGACTTAATCATTGAAAACAACCCTTTATAGTCTTTTGAAGGAGCAAACACAACTCAGCTACCAAATCACTGAGTTACCTCAGAGATTTAGAACCATGCAAGTAGCCTTTTTAAATGTAATATGCTTTCAGTAACTGCAACATAAAAAGAAATAGGGGGTGTGGAGAAGAAACAAAAAGAAACAGGGAGTGTTGGAGAACAAACAACATTGCTGAGGACTGATTGGCCAGTGGCTGAGAGTTTTAAATTGCCCCAGCATTCAATGTTAAATGACGATGTGAAATAAGGGGAAACGGAATAATTCTAAAGGGAACGTAAGTGAAAACTTGGACATGATGGTCTGTGTGAATGGCTGGGGGTGACCCCACAGCCCCCTGCTCTGAGGAAGGGCAAGATGGTGAGTGAGAATGTGTGTTTTCCTGGCAGTGGGCCCTCATGGGAAGTTACACCTCTGAGCCTCAGTTTTCCCCATCAGACCTGGGGATGATGGTGTCTGGTAGATGGTAGATGGTGTCCCTGCAACCTGAAATAAACTGTTTTTTAACACCTTGTGCTCTACATTGTCCTGCAAAGAAGTCAGTGGAGTTAGAAGGGTGTGTATTAAGGCCTCGTGATGTTGAGTAATGGAAATGGGAACAAAGGGAAAATAAGAGGAGGAAGGCAAGATGGGGCCCAGAGAGATGAGTAGACAAGGAGTGCGCCCAGGGTCCCCTACCCCTGGCCGGAAGCCACAGCACAGCGGCTCCCTTGTCTAGGCCTGGGTAAGCCCGAAAGGAACCTGGGAAAAGGACCACCACCATTTGAACTGTGACAGCTGGTTTTTTATGTTTAAGTTGTCAAGTGTGTACTTGCTAACTGAATTTTGAGATAAAAATGACCTCACTTATGAAGGAATCCAATGGAACCTGACTCCCTCCATCTATTAAGGTACCGGAGCAAAAATTTTTGTCATTTGAAATCTTACACCTGTTTTCTCTTCAAACTCATGTTTCTGGTCCACTTTCCTCAGCATTTTATCTTCATGTAATATTTTAAGCATGAGTCTTAACTTTCAGTCATTCTGTTAAAATTATGTGTCACAGACTTATTTCCTGTGACCATAAGGGTGTTTAACTCAGCCCAGAAAAATAGTTTGCATCATAATTATTGTTAGTATGTATTCGATCAAAGCAATGTAATATATAGTCTTGACAAAGAATTCTAAAAGTAAGGTTGGAAATGCATTTCTTAATGAGTAAATGAAGGTTTTTTTTAAATGAAGGTGTAAGAAACTATGGATAAGTGTTATTACTACTTGCTAGAATGAGATTGGGCTCACAACCAACTCTCTTCCTAGATCTCATTTTTATGGATGCAAACTGAGGGACTTTGCTGTCGTTGTAAATAAGCATGCGGGAATGGAGGTGTTTGTTACAACAGAGTCACCCATTTTTTTACAACCAATTCTAACCTTTTTACTTAGAGTCAACTTTGTTTAACCCAGTATGGGAAAGATGCTTTGGGAAAATAGAAATATTTGAATGCCCCTTTTGCACTACAAATTTGAAACATCTTCATTACAAAACACTTCTAATTTATAAACAGGGAATAGTGTGGTGAACTCCGTGTGTTCACCACCCAGCCTCAGCAGATGCTGAGACACAGTCTTCTTCACACTGCCTCCCCCTCCCCCGGGTTACTTTGACAAATCCCAGATACAGTATTTCAACCATTAATACTTAAGTATTTTTCTCAGCAGGGAGCAATTGTGCCCTCAGGAGACATTTGGCAATGTTTGGAGATATTTTTTTGTTTTCCCAATGAGGGGGATGTTCCTGGCAACCACGGGGCAGAGCAAGGATGCTGCTGCTCAGCATCTTACAGTGCACAGCCACGAACCAGCCGCAGCGTCCGTAGGCCCAGGTGAGAAATCCCACTCTTTACAGATGCGGACTTTTTAAAAAAATCCTCAAACCATGATCATACCTGAAAAATAATTTTCAAACCATCCAACATGCAGCGTTTACATTTCCCCAGTCATCCTATAATTGCTTAAGTAATTCATGTGTTTGAATCAGGTGCCGAATGAGGTCCACCCATTACATCTAGTTGATAGGTAGGCCTCTTAAATCCTTTAAGCTATAAGTTCTCCCCTCTCCTGGCTTTTTTTTTTTTTTTTTTTTTTTTTTTTTTTTTTTTTTTTTTTTTTTTTTTTTTTTTTTTTTTTTTTTAATGTTCAATTTATTGGATGTTGATCCTGTAGAATTTCTACATTCTAGGTGTCTTCTGACATCTTTGTGGATTAGACAGCTTCAACCCTTTGGCAAGACTATTTTGAAATACCTATGACATCACATCAGGGTCTTATCTCTTTACCATGGACAACAGCCTGGTCGTTGTGTCCAAATGTTGCCAGCCTGACTCCTTTGTTAGAAAGGTTCCCATCAACTTTTCATTGCAGATTACATGAATTCAGCAGCCACTGATGACTGCTGAGATTTCTTATTTCATTGTGGTTTGCAAAATTGTGATATTCTAAGTCTATCATTCCTCCATTTCTCAGTTAGCTTCTAAAAAGAATTGTCATCAACTATTTGGTTATGTTAAAGAACATTCATATAAAAAAAATGTGGGCTTCTCTTTATTGACCAGTTTTCAGAGTGGGATGGTTCCCTAATATCTTGGAAAGGCAACCAATGAGGTTGCTGTTTTTAATATGATTGGATTTTTAATATATTTGATGTCTTTCAATCCACAGTAGTTTTTTTTTTTTTTTTTAAGTTTTATTTATTTAGAGAGAGTGGGAGGGAGGAAGGGTCGGTTCCCTGTCGCACACCCCCAACCAGGGACCTGGTCTGCAAGGTCTGCAACCCAGGTCTGTGCCCTGACTGGGTATTGAACCAGTGACCTTTCAGTTTGCAGGATGATGCCCACCCCACCAAGCCGCACCAGCCAGGGCTACTGTAGATTTTTTTAAAAAATGCTTAAATTGTCCCTTTTGGGCAGTAGAAGTACCTTCACAGTGACAATTGAGTCATTGGAGATAACCCTAGCTGTATTTGGTGGCTTCCTTGCTCTCTGGCATATGATGTTTTAGCTTCATTACATTTCTCACCCGAGACCTGGAGTCAATCATCTCTCCAAGGAGCCCTGGTTACTCTCAGTGGGAAATGGTGTGCAGAGAACATGGTCTGGGTACCCAGGGGCCAGGGTGCTCATCAGTACTGAGTTGGGCATTGTTTCTAAGATTTTTTTCCAATGGAAATGGTTAGGTTTTTTTTAAGAGAACATTTCCTGAGTTCATAAAACAAGTTTTTAAGTAAAATGCCTTTATCTTCATATTTGCAACTCTATGAAAAAAAAAAGGTACCCCGATTAATAACTTCTGTCCATTCCATGGTGTAAATACTTCCCAATCGCTGATTTCAAGCTTGATGTCACTTGAAATCAAGTGATGAAATCAAGGATGGAGAATTGGGAAGAGACACTAACAACCAGCTCTCGTGAGCTATTATTAAAACTGCTGATCTTATCCCAAGAATAATAGGGAACATGGTTGGATTTTAAAGAAACGGCCAAGAGATGGTCGGAATTAGGCTTTAGAAATGGGGGGGTGGGGGTGGACGGGGGTGAGGCAACACACAAAGACAGATTGTGCTGCATCTCCTCTGTTTGTCCCTCCGGGTCCACTGTCTGCCCTCTAGTCTTCTCTGTTCCCTGGGAATCTGGTCCTGGGGTCTGCATCGCAGTGACCCTGCAGCTTCTGGTTGGGTTTGGTCCATGCCAACCAAAGCAGGGAGACAAATTCTGAAGGGAGGTGAGGTAGGTTTTACTCCAGGTCACTGAAGTGCCTGCCTCTCCCTACCGAAGGCCAGAGCTCCTGTCAGACAGCTCTCCCCACAAGCGCCCACTCCCCTAGGGCAGCAAGCAGCCCCTCCAGGTTCTGAGCACTGACAGTCCCTGCTCTCCCTCACCCCAGGGGTCCCACATTATCCCTCAGATCCTGCCCTGTCTCTTTATTAACCTTTCCTCAAATTACCAGTTTGAGTGCTATCTGTTTGCTGATTCACAAGGGGACCAATTAAGGTCTCAATTAGTGGGAGTTTGGTGTCCTGAATTGGATAGTGGTTGTTAGGATGGAAAGAGAGGGGTGCATGCTAGAGACATTTATTAGGAAATAGAGTTGATGTACTGGGTGTTGGGGGAACAGTAGAACTCGGTGGAACACTGGGCCTGCAAGTGCTCTTTGGAAGGGTTCTATGAACAAGAAAGTTCCGGAAGTGCTGTATTCCATCATTCTATGCACAAGTCAAGACACATCAGCATATGAAAAAGCTTTGCAAAGTCCCTCAGCCAAGAAATCTGTTTAGCTCCCCTTACCTATCTCTCCCCAAATGTATTTGACTGCAATCCCAGCCCTCTTAATTTTCAGAGAGATCCTGTTAGCCATCTGTGAAACTCATGTTCCATGGATCACACTCCAAAATGCTGGAGAAAGAGGCTAGATGAGAACCTGACTTCAAGCTAATAAGTAGTCAATATTACTTAGGAAACAAAAAAAATTGCAGATAGCAATCTGTGTGTGTGTGTATATATATATATATACACACACACATATATGTATAATATATAAACACTTTTGTTTCCAGAAACAAGGAATCTATACATATTTAGTGTCTTTGTCTTAATTTTAAACAGAATCAGGATCACCAGAGTTTTGAGGACAGCTCTAGGTGGAGTCCAAAATAAACAAACTAAAAAAAAAAAAATTAACTCAGGCAAACAGAGACAATGCAAGGAGTAGGAAAAAATGTAAAAACAAAAATAACCTATAATTAAAGCACATCCATGAAGTGAATACAGGATGCTATTTAAAAAGAAACATTCCAAAATCAGGAAAGGGCATTTAGACACTAAAAGTATAATAGCAGAAATAAAAGTTCAACAGAAGGGTTGGAGAATAAAGTTGAGAAAATTTATCAGGAAATAGAACAACAACAAAAAAGACAAAGCAATAGAAAACAGGAGAGAAAAGATGACAGAAGAGCAATCTAGAAGACCCATCAGCTACCAGGATTTCTGGGAGAAAAAAGGGCAAAACGTGAAAATTATCAAAAAGAAGACAACTTCCTGGAACTGCAGGATGCAAGGGTCCAGTTTGTGCCCACATACGAGTGCTCCCCACAAGGAGCAGCAAAACCCCACATCAAGGCACGTATGTCATCAAGGTAACATCACCCAGTCAGCACACATGCCTGGGTTGCAGGCCAGGTCCCCAGTAGGGGGCACACATGAGGCAACCACACATTGATGTTTCTCTCCCTCTCTTTCTCCCTCCCTTTCCCTCTAAATAAATAAATAAATAAATAAATAAATAAATGATAACATATCAGGACACTAAGTCTTCAGAGAATGGCAGTGTTG
Organism: Anoura caudifer; assembly: GCA_004027475.1. Classification (NCBI taxonomy): domain Eukaryota; kingdom Metazoa; phylum Chordata; class Mammalia; order Chiroptera; family Phyllostomidae; genus Anoura; species Anoura caudifer. The sequence continues at coordinate 233,633 of PVKU01000452.1, forward strand.
GGGGGAGTCAAAAATAAACGCCTCAAAAAAGCAGGTCACCTCCAAAGGAGAGGGAAACAATACGATTGGCCTTCCCAACAGCAGCAGAAAAAGGAGATGCGAAGCAAAGATCTAAGTCAGAAGAATTTCCTGTGATGACTATTCTCAGCCCAACTATCAATCAAGTCTGAGGGTAAAATAAAAACATGTGCACACATGGTCTCCAGGATTTTATTTTTTATGTACTTCTCCCCTCCCACCCACCCTCAGGAAACTACTGGAGAATGTACTGCATTAAAATAAAGGAGGACCAGGTGGGAGGCAGGAAGCAAAGGTGAAGGGGCAGGAGATGAAGGCGCCCTCAGGACAGTGATGAGGGGAGAGGAGCTGCAGAAAAGTGCTCTAGGAGAGAAGCTTCTCCCAAACCCAGGGCTCAGAGGCAGTTATATCTTTCTGAGTTGTTGCAGAGAATTTCAGAAAGAAGGTGCTGAAAGCGGGGAGGAACAGGGCTGAAAACACAAATATAAACCAGAGAGTTTGGGGGAAAAGGTCTGCAATGGGTTGAGAGAAATCTAAGCAAATAAAAACAGACACAATTTTATTTTTAATTTTTTAATTGAGCTTTTAGAGAGATAAAACATTGAATTTTTGTTCCACTTATCTATGCATTCATCAGTTGTTTCTTGTATGTGCTCTGAGCAGGGAATCAAACCTACGATCTTGGCATATCGGGAAGATGCTCTAACCAACGGACCTACCCAGCCAGGGACAAAATGGAGGCAATTTTTAACTCAAAAAAAAAAAAAAGCAAAAATCGAACTATAGAAAACACTTAATATACCCAAAATTATCATTTAACTGCATTGAAAGAATGGGAGCAAGAAAAATCATATTTTTGATGGGGACACAAATTAGCCAGAGCATCCTTTTCCATACTAAAAAATGAATAGTTACTATCAAAACTTGAAGGAAAAAATCACAAAAACAGCACAATAAACTTATTTATAGTGGGAATTTGGAATTATGTTTTTCAGAGATTTTATGTAAAATATTATTTAAAATATTTAATAAAACTAAATTAAAATCTATAAAATTATTTAAATTTTATTTTAAATATTAATATTTACTTATTTTTTAGAGAGGAGAAGGGAGGGAGAAAAAGAAGGAGAGAAACATCAATGTGTGGTTGCCTCTCATATGTCCCTGTTGGGGGTCTGGCCCACCCCAGGTATATGCCTTGACTGGGAATTGAACCAGCAACCTTTAGCTTCCCAGGCTGGTGCACAATCCACTGAGCCATACCAGCCAGAGCTAGGATTATGTCTTTAAAATTATAGATCTTGTGCAACTTTTTAAACAATGCACATGTATTTATTTGACTTGAAATTAAATTTTAAAATGATTAGCATAAGAAGAGTAGAAATGCAATGAGCATCTTCCAAATCAATGGGTGAAATGTGCAAATTAAAAAAAAAAAAGTCAATGCAGTAGAATGCAGATATGATAGATACTTGCATTGGTTAGTTGATGGATGAATAGGGTGGATTTAGGTTAACACTCATTCCAGTGTCCTCCTGTGCCTTACTATATTTCAGAAGCTGAAGGTCTACAATTACATTTCCTAATTACATGTTATTGCAGGTAGGATTCTGGATGCAATTTTAGCTTATCAGTCACATTTCCTCTCTGATTTGATTTGTAAGGTGTAAGTGAGGGAGAGCCTGTGAAGTTTGTGGAGACTGTTATGGAGTTGTCTGATTTTTCTGCAGTGGCTTCTTATGACAGCAGCTGTATGGTTCAGGAGCTGGGAAGTTTAGTGACAGCTTTCCAATTCAACAGGTGGCTTCCAGATTTTAGAAGAGGCAGTGGCTCCTCTGGTGGCCTGGTTCTACCAGAGTGGCTCTCAAAGTCATTCCTGAACACTCAGCTTGGAGTCGGCTTGTTTATCACACCCCTCCCCAGCAAGACCTTATTGAAAACAATCCTTTTGTACTTAAGTAACAAAGAATGAATTCTGTTCTCTGCAACTGAACCCAGAAAATATAACATGAAGTCAAAAAGTAAAATATATAGTCCTGGCTAATGTGGCTCAGTGGATTGACTGCCTACCTGGAAACAAAATGTCTCGGATTTGATTCCCAGTCAGGGCACATGCCAGGGTTGCTGGCCAGGTACCCCACTTGGGGGCTTGGGAGAGACAACTGATCCATGTTTCTGTCACACATCCCTGTTTCTCTTTCTCCCTTCCTTTCTCTGTAAAAATAGAGAAAATCTTTAGAAATATATTAAAGTGTGGTAAAGAGCACAAAATGAAACAAAAAATCAATTAGAATAAAACAAGCTCAACTCTAGCTAATAGAGATACATTGTCACATTAAGTTCTAAAAAAAATCCAGCTAGTTGCTGTATAAGAGACATGAAAAACATAATGAAATACTACACAGTAGTTAAAACAGATGAGTCAACACAATTGAATCTCAAAAAACAGAGGTAAATGAAAAAAGTTGCAAAAGAGTATTCAGCATGTCATTTTTGTAAGATTTAAAAACAGGATTTGGTATTCCATATGCAGTGGGTAGAGCCATACACCACATGTTATACATAAAAATATAAAAAAAAACACGAAGAGGTATGGAACAAAATGAACCAACTTGAGCACAGTGAGTATCTCTAGGGAGGAAGGAGAATAATAATGGTGGGACTTTAGTTATGTCTAATTTTGTATTTATTTACTAAATAGCAAGTAAATGAAGCAAAATGTTTTGATATATTTCATTTTGATGGTGGAGGGTGTGGAGTGATAATATTATTTTCTGCACTCTTCTGCATATCTCTGATTTATGAAACACAGACACTTTCAGAGCTGTCCTGGACATCTTGATGCCCGCCAGCATTTATATGGAATGGCTTCTGAACGGCAAAAGGAGAGGTTGAGGTTGACAGGATGGTTGTAAAAGGTGAGGATGACATCCAGCTGGAGCAGAGGCCAGCAGCCACAGGGAGACTTGGGAGGAACCTGAAAAAGGAGCCCGGGCTGAGGAGAACGACGAGGTTGCACCAGGGCGGGGATGATGTCTCAACTGCGTGCAAATCAGGAGATGATTTTTAAAAGATCCAGATTGAGTAACTTTGTCTTGGGTGGGCCTGAACAGACCGTCAACGAAACGAATGGAAGGAGGGAGCGTAATGAGAGCTGGAGGGCCCCAGTGTGGGAACTAAGGGAGAGAATTGCTCAAACCGAAGTCCCCTAATTTTCACCCTCATGTTAAAACTGTTCTAAAATTATAACATAAATCCAGAAGTCTGGCTATCCCCAAAGTGCGACGTTTCTGTGAAGTAGTAGACTAGCTTCTCCTATGTGTAGGATCCGTTTGCTGTACTGATGGGGGTTTCCTCTCGGTCTGCGCGCTGCGGGGTAAGGAACCGGGGGAAACCCTGGGACCCAGAAACGTAGTGGGGGCGGGGCCAGAGGGTGGGGCCTAGCAGGAGGCGCAGGGGCGGGGCCTGGCGGCGGGGCGGGGGAGGGGCGGGGTCAGCGCGTAGAAGAGACTCGCGCGCTCCCGGCTGATCACTGGCTGTACGGCCGCGGCGGCTCCTCTGTGGGGTCCAGCCGAGAAAGGGTCTCTGGAGGCTGCTTGGGCGGCCTGTGGACTGACGGACCGTACGGTGGGCTGAGCGGCGGGCCCCACGCCCGCTGTCTCCCCTTCGCCAGCGCCCGGCGGCGCTATGGCCTCTTCCCCGGGCTCGGGCAGCGCCAACCCGCGGAAGTTCAGTGAGAAGATCGCGCTGCACACGCAACGGCAGGCCGAGGAGACGCGGGCCTTCGAGCAGCTCATGACCGACCTCACCCTGTCGCGGGTGAGGGCCCGGGCCGGTGTGGGCGGGGGCGGCCACGGACGCGGACGAGCCCCGCGCGTGGGGTGAGAGGTCGCGGGCCTGAAGCGGCGGTGGGGCTGAAGCGGGGCGGCGCCCGGGAGCAGGGCCACCCGGCCGCGGCCTCAGCACTCTCCCGCCTGTAGACACCCGCGCGCCGTGGAGGTGGGAGATCGCGGGGCCGGGCGTGCGGGGAGATGGGTAGGAGCCGCGCGGGCGAGGCAGGCGGCGGGGTGAGGGCGACGTGAAAGGGAGGGCGACCCGGAGCCCGGGAGGAAATCACAAACAGCCCGGCAGCACGCCGTGCGTCTCCTCAGTGCTCCGAGCGTCCGCCACCGCGAGCCCTTCGGGACCTCTGGGCGTCGGGGCCGCGGGCCTGGGAGTCCCTCTCGCCCTCGAGAGAGAGCGCTCCGGGCGGGCCCGGGCTGCCGGGGTCTGGGTACCACCTTTCCTACTGTCGCTCCTCTGAGGTGCTTTGATCGGCCGGCTGACCGGGCTCGGCCCCCGGTCTTTCTCGAGAGCGGGAGAGGTGCGTAGTGGCGATGCCGGCGACTGAGGGAGTCCGGGAGGAGTGAGCGAGGCGCGAGCGGGACGAACACCCGGCGAGGCGGGGCAGCCGTGGAGGATGAAGAGCCGGCAGCAGTGCCGGCGCTGGGCTGCGGAGCAGGCAGCTCGGCGGGAGCCGGGCAGGCCTCTCCGGAGGAGCCTGATGCTGACCTTGGAGGATGGAGGAGGATGGGGGAGGATGCGGATGCTGGGGCTGGGAGGCAGCTGGAAGGAGGGCCGAGGGCAGAGCTGCGAACTGGCGGTCCCGGCTCCCCGAGCTGCAGGCTCCGTAATTTTTTTTAGGTCAGCACAGTGTTTGGGAAAAACTCCTTGAATCTGTTGTCAGAATTTTTAAATTGGGAGATCACAGAAAACCGAAAGTTTTTACAGAAATTATATATATATATATTTTTTTCTACATTTTTAAAACATTTCTTTAGGTATGACTATATAATATCGTGTTACGTATAATTATAATATTGGGAGATACTCATCCTGAATTCCCATATGACAGCCATTGGCCGGAGCTGGGTGGCCTCGTGCCCCCTGCCCCAAATGGAGCACAAATTCTCTTGGTTGACCACAGTGAACACCCCTCAATGTTATGCCCCCCACACACACACTGAGGTTACATGTCACTTGCTGTTTGTCATCTTTTTGATGGTGTTTTCTTGTAGTGAAGTTGGGAAGAGAGCGAAAATATTCTTGTACTTACATTTCTGTCACACTCAGAAAAACATCATGTAGATGAAGGCTGGATTTCAAGAAAAAAATTTCCCCAAGTCCTGACTAGCTTCGTTCATTTATTACTTGCCTGGTGTCCACAGGCATTTACATGTGACCTTGGTTAGATTCAAGGATGAGCATGACAAGCTCAGGGCACATGGAGGGGAATGACTGGATAAAAGCTGAGGGTTAATGCCGGGGCCTGTGTTATTCTGTGTTGTTTAGATAAATGAATTATGTGTGTACAAATATGTGCATTCTCTATGTCTGCGTACTGTATTTTGCTGTGTATAATATGCTCCTGTGAATAATGCACACCTACAGTTTTGTGTGCATTATACACGGGAGCATGATAACCATTATTATACCCAAGTATAATGCATGCCCATATCTTTCCCTCAAACATCTGGGCAAAAAAGTACGCATTGTACACAGCAAAATACAGTACCTAGAGTTGATCCAGTTTTTCACTAAGTTTGTGAATCCCCCTTAAAACATCCCTGACAGATGAAGTCATGACAAAGGTATAGACTTTTTAAAGGCAAAGATTTTTCACAGATCCTCAATGTTCACTACAATGAATTTTGATTATGCTCCTCAACTACGTTCAAACATAAACTTGTATGGAATGTCCTTTGCTTATAGCTGTGATAGAACCATAAGCCAAAGTGCGTATATAAATAAATTCAAAGTTAAAAATGCAATTAATTCAAATGTAATTAACATTACTTTATGAGACAAAAGTTACTTTGCTGAGCTGAACTGGAGCTCCTTATGTAGTATAGTGCTAATCCTTATCGCTCAAATTCTCTTGAGTTTAGCAAGCCTGGTCATCTGTGCCCCACATGATAATTCAGCCACCACTTCCCTCTATTCTAATTATCACAGAATTATGATGCCACTTTGCCTTTCACCTGGTTCAGAGCATCACTTACATGTTAATTTTGCCTGTTTTCTTTTCTCCTGTATGGAATGCAAGTAAGGTACTACAACTTGACTCTACTGTGTTCGTAAACACAAAGACAAATGATAACACTGAATTTGCCTAGTAATATTGGCTTATTTAAAATTTTAAGGATTATTTTCATAATGAATCACAGCAGTGAATGAACACTCTAGAGAACTCTTAGATCCCCAAGCATATGCCTGTGAACCTCCAACAGTCCAAAGATTCCAAATGGAGAAGGATCCATTTAGTTGTTTATTGGTAACTGGATGGCAAATATACTGACTTTCCATTACCAGCCCATAGCTGACATCACTAATCAGTCTAGGTGCTCTTTCCTCTCTGAGCCTGTGCTGGGCTTCCATACCTTCTCTGTATAATCCCAGCTAATCCTTCAAGTGTTAGAGTTAAATCCTATTTGCCTAGTAGGTAGGATGGACTAGATTATGGAGAATTTTTCATTCCAGCTTTAGGGTTCTTCCTTATCAGGAAGCACTGGGAAAATTTTGAGAAGAGAATGCAAGGAGTTAGTCCCTGGGATGGTAAGGAGAGGGAAGAAAGTGGAAGCAGGCTTGTCTGGATAGAGGCTATTCCTTTGTTCCTTCATTTGTAGGTGCTGGAGTGCCTGCTGTGGTTGGCGGATGGTGGGGGGCTGTGCATGGGGAAGGTGAAGGAAGACATGGTATCTTGCTTCAAAGATGTTAATTTATTCAACAAATACTTATTGAATGAGTCCCTTGTAGGTACCAGGGGTTAGGATGGAAACTGGGGATACAGTGGTGAGCAAGCAAATCACAGTCTCTTCATGGATTTTAGGATTTAATGGGAAAGACATTCATTTGACAGGTAAGGACACACTGATGGATATTACAAAGGGGAAGGAGATGGACTCTTAGAGTGTATGGAAGGGAGTCTCTATCTCCACTAGTGACCCAAAGAGTGAGTGGGAGTGGGGAAGGCATTGAGAATATATGTTTGCGTGTTGAGGGAGAGAGAATGTTTCAGGCACAGGGAACAGAGGTTCATCAAGGGGACAAAGAGGGTGATTTGAAATGAGAGGTTTGCAGGGGTCAGATTGTAGAGACAGGATTTTGTTCTTGATCCTAGGAACTAGGGGGAGTCACTGAGGGGTCAAACCAGCACGGCTTTGCATTTTCAAAGAATGCCTCTAGCTCCAGAATGGTGGCTGGAACAAAGGAGGAGGTGGCAGAGAAACTGGAGGTTGTAGTACTCTTCTACAGGATGTGGTCATGGCATTGAGAGGGAGGATTCGAGGATGCTCCTTCGTTTTCAGACATGAGCCATTTCAGGGTCCCCTCCATACAGAGGGAGCACTGACAGGAGCAAGGAGGGAGCAGACTCTTCAGTGCTGAGAGATGCTGAGTTTGAGGTGCTGTGGAGTCATGTAAGCAGAGAGGGTCCAGCGGGCAGTTGGTAAGGGGTCCTAGAACTTGGGAGGGAAGTCTGGGCTAGTAATAGGAGTATGTGATCTTTGGTGTGTGACTGCAAAAGTAGATTCAGCTGCCTGGGAAGAATGTCTAGAAAACATTTTGCAAGTTGGTAGCCTAAATTCTAATTTGGCCTTCTGACATGTTTTTGATTTGGGGCACCCAAATGTGTATTTTTCAAAAAATTAGGGCTAACAATGAATATTGGGATTTTACATTAAAATATGAACTCTGGCTTGTTTTGAAAAAATGAGATTATCTGACAACACTCACCCCATGTTTCTGCATGGCAGCAGTTACCTGGAGCTGAACAGTAGCTGCCACCATTAGATAGGGCAGGTATGTGTTCTTCAGTTTGCCACACTCCCCACCACTCCCTATAGTGTTCCTCACAGCAACTCTAGCCTGCTTCACTTTGTTACCTTCCATACCTGGCACCTGTAGGCATTTTGAGTTTGTGACCCCTGATATGTAGACTGAACTGCAAAGAGGGCCTAGGAGAAGCCCAAGTGGCTTCACCATTTAAAGGAGAGAGAGAGGAGAAGAGGAGGGGGAGGTGCCAACAAAGAAGACTGAAGAGCCACTAGATAGAAAAGCTGGGAGGATGATTGTTAAGAGGAGAGCATGTCAACCAGCCTACATCAGTGCTGCTGACTTGGTCTAACCTGATAAGGACATGTCCTTTGGTCTACTAGTCATGTGGAGGCTATTGGTAACCGAGGTGCAAGCCACTGCATTCACAGGTTGCTGGCTGGAAGGGGGGTTGTAAGGCACTGAGAAATGAATGGGAGAAAATGGAGACAGGGCTGGGAACTTGTTCAAGAAGTTCAGCTTTGAAGGACAACTTGTAGTGTTGAGAAACCTCAGGATAAACTCGGCACATCAATCTGGAGCGTTGATTTGGCTTGAATAGTTGGTCAAAAAAAACCATCATTTTTTGATGAAAACAAACATTACCTATGTTATGGAGGAGTGGGGTCTCTGAGAGAGGAGTAGAGAGAGGATACGAGAAAGACTAGGTCTGGGCTACAAATTGAGCATTATCTTTTCACTAGGCACCGTACTGATCTCTTTACACTCATTATCCCATATAGTTCTCATAATGACCCTATGAAGTAGGTTTCTAGAATGCTCTTCATTTTGCAGATGAGCAAGCTGAGGCTTCAGAATTAAGGTTGCACAGCTGGTAAGTGGTAGAGCTGGGGTTTGAATCTGGCGGCCACACTGAGTGTCTGCATATTCAGCTACTTTAGAAGCATTTGTTGAAAATACTTCTCTTTCCCCATTGAATTGCTGTGACACTTTTGTCAAAAATCAATTGGCCATATATATGTGTGACCTATTTTTGGACACTTTCTTTGGTTCTGTTGGTCTATACATCCCCTTTTCTCACAGTGGCATCCTGCCTAGAACACTGCAGCTTTATGGTGAGTCTTGAAATGAGGTAACATAAGTCTTCCAACCTTGCTCTTTTAACTTGCTTTGGCTATTCTAGGTTGTTTACATATCCATAAATTTTAAAATTATCTTCTCAATTTCTATAAAAAGGCCTGTTGGGATTTTGTTTGGGATTGTGTTGACTATTAGGATACTTTTTTTAAAAAAAAAGAACCAGTGAGGATTGGATCTAGGCATTGAAGGAAATTCCACTTAAGTGTGTAACTAAAGTCTAGCAGTTGCTAACTTGAGTTACAGGGTTAAGGGAAACAGGCAGAGAGGTCAGGAATCAGATGTAAACAGTAGCCGATCTCAGGCCCTAGTGGGGGAATAATAAGGTACAATGAAGAGCTGGTCAAACAGGAGAACCACAGTGTGGCTAAGGGGGCCGTCACTCTTCAGCTCTGGGAGTTTTGCCATGTGAGAAATGGGTCCAGTATGGTCTGAGCTCTCAATGAAGAGAAGCTGGAAATCCAGATTTTTATAGCCTCCCAATTTTCAAATTAAAATTTAAAACATCAAGTGGATCAATATTGTGGGGCTCAAACAGAACTCTCTAGGCTAAATGTGGCCTATGGCCTGCCAGGCTGCGGCCTCTGCCTCAGGCGAATCATTCTTCAGTCCACATTTTCATCATCAGTAAGCGTGACAGTGTCGCAGACAGTCTTGGAGGTTCTACTTGGTTTCTTTCTAAAAGGAAAATACCAAAACTTCTCAAGGGTTTAGGAGGTAGTTGAAAATATCAACAATAATGATATTCTGAGAAGTTGTCCAGAGCTTTCCACTTTACCCACCACTGTCCTGTCTGTTCTTTCTTTGGGAAGTAGGCAGCCAAATAATTTGCCCAACCACCTGGCAGCTCCAGGTTACAAAGCCAGGTCTTCTCATTCCAAATTCAGTGCTCCTTCTACTGTAGTGCAGCTGCCTCTGAAAGCTCTAGAAATAGGCACTTCGGGAGGAAGAGCAAGATGTGGGAGACTGTGAGTGGGCCTTCAGCTTGGCTGAAGGCAGGTCTCTAGCTACATGGCTGAAGCATCAATCGAGGCTATGGGGTAAGAGTTGAAGCCTTTGTGAGAACTCTGAAGGCAGGATCCATGGCATGTATTCATCTTCATTGGCCAGTACCTGGCATAATACCTGACCCACAGTTCAGAGTTCTTACATAAGAAATACATGGATGGATTGATGGAAGAAGGAATCAAAGGCTTTAGATCAAGAGGGGTGAGAATTTCATCAAGAACATTTGAAGGACACAGAGTCTAATGCTTCGGGGAAGTGCTCTGAGAATTCGAAGATCACACGCTGAGACTGACTCGGTTCTTACAGCTCAGCTGATAGGTGGGAAGCTCAATTGCCACGTCCTTCTCTGCTCTGATGCTCAGGTCTGGGTGTTGAGACTAGGGCATGTCCCAGGGGTGTGTATGTTTGAGAACTCTAATTCTGTGGGTCTAAGGAAAGTGTATGTCTCTAAACTTCCAAAGAGATGCAGGTCCTTATCTTTTGGGGATGCATGTTGAAAAAGATGCATCAAGATTAGACAACAGTTGAGAACATTGCTGAAGCTGGAAGATAGCTAGGTGGGGTTTTGTATATATTCAAAAGTTTTCATCATAAATGCAAAAACAAAAAAATCAGAGAGCTTCAGAGGCTCAGCATTGCTTTTGGTCACCCAAACCTCACTTTTCTCTGAGCTTGTAAATAGTACGATTATTGAGGGAGAAATGAAAAGAATATGGAAGAAATAAGAAAGAACGTGCGTTTTGAGTTAGATTGCTATAGCTTGGCTTCCTGTAGCTTCGTGACCTTGCGCCACTCTCTGAGCTCCCTTCAGTCTGGGTGTCCAGGTCTGTAAACTGGGGTAATGCCGTCTTCCTTGGTGCTGTGGCAAGGGTTAGAGATGAGGTAGGCAATAGAGACTCAGATCTGGTAGGGTTTCTTTTTTTTTCTTAATTAGACAAAGAGAAAAAGTAGTGAAAGGGTAAAAGTCTGCCTTGGGGTTCCCATCCACGATTTCTTTCCAGTGTGAATTGTAAGTGCCAGGGATTATATAACCACAGAGGTAATTTATTATTTTAGAAAGAGAACTCTTAAAGACCAAATTGGACCACTTGGGGGTTTACAAGAACTATAACCAGTTTATTGCCTTTTGAAAAATGAAGCAAGGAAGAACTTGCAGGAGAAAGTCACATTAAAACAGTGGAATACCATTGTATACCTGTGGAATCGGCCTCCTTCCACACCCCAGTTAAAGATCATATCCAGTGTTGGTGAGGTTTCTGGTGAAACTGCTTTCTCATATGTACATTGGTGTACCCTTTGGGAAAGCATTTCGGCAGTGTGTGCCGAGAGTCATTGAAAGGCCCGTACCCAGAGACTTAGTAATCACTCTTTGGAATGTATCCTTTGGAAATAATTCAGAAGAAGGAATATGTTGCCATCAAATACAATTATGTCATATAGAAAAGGCTTAGGGTTGTACCTGTGCTGTGATTACAACTATGCAGTCATCCACGTACAGGGGAGTGACAGGGAAAGAGCAGGGGGAGGGAGAACAGCTGCATCTCGCAGTCGTAGATAGGGGCTTAGTTTTTCTTCAAGAAAGTCTCTGTTGCTGTTGAAGGCTGTACCTGCTCACCTACACATACACACGCAAAAGGCTTTGCAAGAGTGTCTACTGTGATGGCACACAGGACATTTGGGACATGGGTAAATTCTTTCCAAAAATAGACTGATCAAAAACCACCAAGCACCAGAAACCTGACAGTTTTAAGTAGAGAAGAAATTGAAACCAAGACTTTCACTCTTGAGCCATGTCACTACCAAACAGCCTACTTTGATGCTTTCTGCAGGCCTCTGCTGTCATCTCTCAAAGTCTTGCAATCTCTATGTTTCCAGGTTCAATTTCAGAAGCTTCAGCAACTGCGCCTGACACAGTACCATGGCGGATCCTTACCGAATGTGAGCCAGCTGCGGAGCAACATGTTGGAGTTTCAGGTACCTTTGGATGCTTATTTCTTCAAGCTGAGTGGACTGTAAAAAGATAGGCAGAGATTATCCTTAAAAAGATTAGATCTTGAAGGATAAACCTGGCCTAGATACAGTTCAGTGTTCTGGGCACCCCTTCCTTGTTCTCTTTTCTAGTTTCTACAGCATAGGATAGTGTGATTTTCCAGCCTCCAGTAGGAATATAATGTGAGCCACATATGTATTGTAATTTAAGCTTTTCAGTAGCCACACTGAAGAATGAATTTTATTTTAATAACTTAAATAATTATTTATCTCACTATATCCAAAATATTATCATTTCAGCATATTATCAATATAAAAAACAGTAACGAAATAGTGCACACTCTTTATTTTTTGTCTTGAGTGTTTGAAATCCGGTGTGCATTTTACATGGAGACACATCTCAGTTTGGACTGGCCACACTTCACTGCGCCCTGTGTCCCATGTCTGCTTCATGGCAGAGTGCAGATATAAGGCACAGGCCGCCATCTCCATTGTCACCTGAGCTTTCATCACGTTGTCGTACCTGTTACTTTGCTGGGGCTGCTCTAACACGGTACCGTAAGCTGGGTGATTTAAAACAACAGACATGTGTTCTCTCCCAGTTCTGAAGCTGGAAGTCCAAAATCAAAGTGTCTGCCCTCTGCGTTCTCCGAAGACTCCAAGGAGAATCTTCTAGCTTCTGTTGGTTGCTGCCAGTCCCTGGTATCCCTTATCTGCCTCCATTGCATATGACCTTCTTTACCTTAGTCTCTGTGTTCACATCGCGCTCTCCCTTCTCTTATAAAGACACCAGTCATTGGATTTAGGGCCCACTCTTGTGCAGTGTGACCTCATCTTAATTTGATCAAATCTGCAAAGGTTCTCTTCTCCAGGTTCTCAAGGTCACCTTCACGGGTACTTGGCATTAGGACTTCAACATGTCTTTGTTAGAGAACATAATGCAACCCACTACATTGCATTTATCAGTAGTTCATTTCTTTTTTATTGCTAAGTAGTATTCCATTGCATGGAGGTGCTACAATTTGTTTAGCTATTCATTAGTTGGCAGGCACTTGGATTGTTTCCATCTTTTGGCAGTTGTGAGTAAAGATATTGTAGACGTTCACACACAATTTTTGTGTAAACACCTAGTAGATCCACTACTAGGTAAGTGTGTATTTTATTTTATAAGAAACTGCCCTACAGTTTCACTGGTTCTACTGTTCCACATTCCCACCAGCGGCGTGTGAGAGTGCCAGGGCCTGTCTTCTATCTCCTCTAGCACTTGTTTTTCAGGTGTTTTTAAATTGCAGTAAAGAACACAACATAACAGTTACCATCTTAACCGTTTTTAACGTATAAGTTCAATAGTGTTAAGTATATTCACATGTAGCAAAACCAACCTCCCGAACTTTTTCCTCTTGCAGAAATGAAACTCTGTGCCCATTAAATGAAGCTCTGTATCGTATTCCCATTCCCCAGCCCCAGGCAGCCACCCTTCTACTTCCTGTCTCTCTGAATTCGCCCACTCCAGGGACCTCATATAAGTGACATCCTGTAGTACTTGTCTTTTTTTCATTGGCTATTTCACTTAGCATAATGTCCTCAAGGCTCCTCCATATTGTGGCAGGTGACAGGATTTCCTTCCTTTTTAAGGCTAAATAATATTCCACTTCTTGTATAAATCATACTTTGTTTATCTGTTCATCCATTGATGGACGATGGACGTGTGGGTTGCTCCCACCTCTTGGTTATTGTGAACGACACTGTTTGTGTGTTGGTGTGCAGCTGTCTCTTCCAGAACATGATTTCAATTCCTTTGGGTATATACCCAGAAGTGGGATTGCAAGATTCTATCATAATTCTATTTTTAATTTTCTGAGGAACTCCTAAACTATTTTCCGCAATTGCTGTACCATTTTACATTCTCACCAACACTGTGTGAGAATTCTCGTTTCTCCACATCATCACCAACCCTTGTGATTTTCTGGGATTTTTATATATTTTGTGTGTGTGTGTGTGTGCGCATTAGTCATCATAGTGGGTTTGAGATTATGGTATTTCATTTTTTAAAATGTTGGCCTTTCTGCTACATATGTGGTGCTATCTCATTGTGGTTTTAATTTGCATTTTCTTAATGACTGATAGCACTGAATACCTCTTTATGTGCTTGTTTGCCATGCTTGTGTCTTTTAAGTGTCTCTTCAAATCTTTTACCGAGTTTTCAAATTGAATTGTTTATTTTCTTATTATTGAGTTGTGAGAGTTCATTATATATTTTAGATATCAATTCTTTATCTGATATGTGTTTTGACAATATTTTCTCTCCGTCAGTGGCTTGTCTTTTCATTTTCTTAACAAAAGTCTCAAAGAGCAGATGCTTTAAATTTTGATGAAGTCCAGCTTATCATTTTGTTCTTTTATGATTTGTGCCTTTTGTGTCTTTTCTAAGAATTCTGTGCTTAACTCAGGATCTAGGAATTTTTTCCTCTCTGTGTTCATCTGGAAGTTGTATAGTTTTAGGTTTTATACTGAAGTAATTTCAAGTTCATTTTTTAATAAGTACAGAGTACGAGTTGAGGATCACCCTTTCTGCATTTGTATGTGGACTTGTTCCAGCACCATTTGTTGAGAAGACCTTTCCCTATTGAATTGCCCGGGCAATTTTGCTGAAAATCGCTTGACCATACGCGTGTGTGTCCACATCCCGGTGGTGTCTTCTGCTCCACTGGTTTCTGTGTCTCTCTACTGCTTACCTTTCCAGGAAGGCTAGGAATCAGGCAGTGGGAGACCTCCAACTTTTTTTTAAAATACATTTTATTGATTATGCTATCACAGTTGTCCCATTTTTCCCCCTTCATTCCCCTCCACCCTGCACACCCCCTCCCACCCATATTCCCCCCCTTTAGTTCATGTCCATGTGTCATAAGTTCTTTAGCTTCTACATTTCCCACACTATTCTTGCCTTCCCCCTGTCTATTTTCTACCCACCATCTATGCTACTTGTTCTCTGTACCTTTTCTCCCTCTCTCCTCCTCCTACTCCCCTGTTGCAAACCCTCCATGTGATCTCCATTTCTGTGTTCCTGCTCCTGGTCTAGGGTTTGCTTAGTTTGCTTTTGTTTTAGGTGTGGTTGTTAATATCTGTGAGTTTGCTGTCTTTTTGCTGTCCTATTTTTTATCTTCTTTTTCTTAGATAAGTCCCTTTAACATTTCATATAATAAGGGTTTGGTGATGATGAACTCCTTTAACTTGACCTTATCTGAGAAGCACTTTATCTTCCCTTCCATTCTAAATGACGGCCTTGCTGGATAGAGCAATCTTGGATGTAGGTCTTTGACTTTCACGACTTGGAATACCTCTTTCCAGCCCCTTCTTGCCTGTAAGGTCTCTTTTGAGAAATCAGCTGACAGTCTGATGGGAACTCCTTTGTAGGTGACTGTCCCCTTATCCCTTGCTGCTTCTAGAATTCTCTCCTTCATTTGAATCTTGGGTAATGTAATGATGATGTGCCTTGGTGTGTTCCTCCTTGGGTCCACCTTCTTTTGGACTCTCTGAGCTTCCTGGACTTCCTGGTAGTCTATTTCCTATGCCAGATTGGGGAAGTTCTCCTTTATTATTTGTTCAAATAAGTTTTCCACTTGTTGCTCTTCCTCTTCCCCTTCTGGTACCCTTATAATTTGGATGTTGGAATGTTTAAAGATGTCCTGGAGGTTCCTAAGCCTCTCCTAATTTTTTTGAATTCTTGTTTCTTCCTTGTTTTCTGTTTGGTTGTTTCTTTCTTCCTTCTGGTCCACTCCACTGATTTGAGTCCCAGTTTTCCTCCCATCTCTATTGGTTCCCTGTGCATTTTTCTTCATCTCACTTATTGTAGCCTCCATTTTTTCATCTAATTTGTGAGCAAAATCAACCAATTCTGTGAGCATCCTGATCACCAGGGCTTTGAACTGTGCATCTGATAGGTTGGCTATCTCTTGGTCGCTTAGATAAATTGGCTCTGGGGCTTTGATTTGTTCTCCGGTTTGAGCCATTTTTGTTCCCTATTTTTTTTTGTTTGTTTGTTTGTTTGTTTTTGGTCTAGTCATGGCTGTTACATAGTGAGGGGTGGAGCCTTAGGTGTTCCCCAGGGCGGGGCAGCCCAGTCGCTGGGTAGTGACGCTGTATGTGGGGGCGGGGTCTGAGAGGGCACAATGGCGTTTGCTCTGCTCTCTCTCGGATTCCAGTCCCTTCCACCACTTCCCCTTCACCTGGATTATCTGCGCGCAAATGTGGGACCACCTGGTCAGCCAGCCACCTTGTGCAGCCTCACTGGGTCCACACAGTTGCCACCCTGTGTCCGGGGTCTGCTAGCCACCACCTGTGCCCCTGGGGTCTGCTAGCCCCTGCTGCCTGTGTGCCCAGTCCGCACCTCCACTTTTTCCTGCTGCGACTCCACCCCTCTTACTGGTCTGGATGAATGGTTGTTGGACTTCCGTACAGTTCAATTTTCTATGAGTTCTGGTTGTTTTCTTATTTCTAAATCTTTGTTGTCCTTAATTTTGGTTGTGAGAGGAGGCACAGTGTATCCACCTATGCCTCCATCTTGGCCGGAAGTCGAGACCTCCAACTTCATTCCTTTTCAAAGTTGTCTTGCTTTTGTTAGTTTCTTTGCTTCTCCATAGAATTTTAGAATCAGCTTGTTGATTTCTACAAGAAAGTCTGCTGGGATTTTAAATGGGTTGCATTGAATCAGTGGAATGGGTTGGGGAGAATTGATAGCTTCCTAATACTGAGCCTTCCAATCAATGAATGTTGTATAGAAGCACAGGTTTTAATTCAAGTTAAGTTGCTTATAATTATTTACTTAAACACAGTCCTCTTCCTTTTATGTTTTAGATCACTTTAGAGTTTACAGAATGCTTTCACATCTGGCATTTTACTTGATCTGTACCATAACTTTAGTTGCTCAGCATAGTACTATTTTAATATTGGTTAAAGACCAATTTTCTATCCTCATGGAGTATGTAAAAGCACATTCTTCTCCCATAACCCATTGGGCTCCATCAGAGAACACAGACTTATCAATGAGTAAACCAAAGCAAGCCTTTTAGGCTTCCTTGTGATAATCCCTAGCAAGGGGCCAGTCATCAGTCAGGGAGGGCCTGGCCTATGGACATTGAAGGACAAGAGGAGGAAGTGGGCATCATCTTCTCTAGGGGCTAGGGCTGTCTCTTCTGGGTAGGGGATGGATTTCAGTTCTTTAGCCTGTTCTAGCCTGCAGAACAGCTGGGGTTTCTGTTGGCTGTGTGGCATGGAGATCAGCTACCGAGAGAGGGACAGAGGGCTTTTTTCTCTCTGGGATGATCTGGGTATAGTCATAGCCTTTCGCAGCCTCCATGTCACCCACTCAGTCCTTTCTAGTTACACCACTAAAAACGAATCCCACTTTATACATTTCTGACTACTACCTTTTAATAAAATTGCATCATCTTGTTTATAACTGAGCATTTATGAGTTTTAACTAATGTAGGGAACAATCTGGTGGCCAAAGGGGGAAAACCCTGCTGTGGCGCGGCAGTAAGGCTGGCAGGGCCAGGCCAAGGGTGGTGGCTTCCAGAGGCCCTCCCCCAACACGCCAGGGTATGCAGGGCCCCAGTCTGTGCGGTAAGAGCGTAAGAGAGCCAGCGCTTATCCATCAGTGCCCATGGCTTTTCTTTGCTGCCTTTTCTTTTAAATTTTTAAGATTCTTTAAAAAAAATAAATGGCAAAAGATACATCAGTTAAAGTCAAACAAATGGAAAACATAGGTAGCAGTAATAATCTCAAAATACTACTGGTACTAATAGCCAACGTTTAGTGGCTGTGTGTTTGTGCCAGGTGCTGCATTGAGCTCTCTACACAGATTATTTAATCTTCACAAAAACCCTTGGGGTTGGTATATGTATTTGGTAATGGTCATAGCATTATTTGACTTTTACATGAAGAAATAACATAGCAACAAATTACAAAAAGCCAAAACTAGGTAAGTATTCTAAACACAGATAAGGGAGAGTGAGATTATGAGCAAATCAGAATCACTATGTACAAAAATTTGTTCTCCATGATTTATACTCTAACAAGGCAAGATAGCTTGCCATTGCTCCTGTCATCCTCAAGCAGCTTCTCAGCAGCAGAAAATCCAGCGGTGGCCACGTAATGGCATGCCAGATGTTGAGAACTGCTTCTTAGAATTTCAGGTATGTTGTTAGTAGCATAGAGACACCACCGTGCATAATCTGCACACCAGTGCTCTCTGTAGTCAAAGCTCACCTCTCTGAGCTCTGCTGGGTTCTTGTCCTTCTGCCTGCATCTGCGCCTGCATCTGTGGGAATAAACGGACTGGGAGGGGTTTGTGTTCCCCTCCCTCCCTCCAAGGAAGGGGTTACCTATGCTTCTTTTTCACTTCTCATTAATCTATGGATAGATAATAAACCCAGCAAATATTTCTTGAGCACCTGTTATAGTGACGGAAATATAATATTTGTGTATGAGACACAGGCAAAACAGAAATGAATAAATTGGCCCCTCTACAGAAGAATGCTGTGGCCCAGTTAGTCCTTGTTTAGGGCCATCCGCTCTGTGTCCTGAGTCAGGTCGGCCTGCATCCAGCCAATGCCCCTCTCCGAAGGGGGGCTGCCCTCCCGAAGCCATGAGTGATGAGAGGCTCTTGGAGCCTATCTCGCAGTGGTTATGTCTTGAGCCACAGAAGAAAGAGTCTCTGTGATGACAGAAACCTCAGAACGGACTCTTGTACTGTGTATTGATTGGTCTTCAGAAATTCTGTCTGTCTCTACATTCAGCTCCCAGCTCCTCATATTTCCCAGCTGTCCCTCCTCCAGCTCTTTTGTGTCCTGGAGTTTTGGTAGCAACTTGGAAGGCAACCTCTCCCTGAGCTTCTGCTTCCTCTGCTGCTGCCCAGGACATGGCTATGCTGCAATGAGGTGTGTGGCAGGGCGTCTGAGGAGCAGGGCTTACGTCCTCACTCCACCGCTCTTTGGATATGTGGTCCTGGGTGTTTCTTCTACCTCTCCAAGCCTACTTTACCCATGTAGAACAGGGCTAATAGTAATTGTCCATAGGGTAAACTGAGCAATGGCTGGCGTGGAGGTGTTGGCCTGGGGGGTTGGGGAGCTGGAGTGAGTTAAGGGAACTACGACAGAGAGATCACCGATTCCTTCCCAGACCTCTAAGTAAGTTCTGTTTGTGGAGGCCCATTCGTCAGTCTCTGTGGCTTTTGTGGCCTGGTCATCTGCTCAAAACTGAGCAGTAAGAGGGAATTTTGTTCCCAAGGTCATAACCCTTAGCCAGCCCTACTCGGGTACAGCATGCTCCCTGCCAGTCCTGCAGCAAGACCCTTCTAACCAAGTGCTGCCAGATACAATGAGATAGGCAGCAACCTTGGGCTTCTGCAGACTTAGAAAACCACATTCACAAATCATGTTGGCACGTGCTATTTCCAGGAAAGATTTTCACTGATTACTAATACCTATTTTATGTTATGTCTTAGTTTCTTTCTCAGAGAATGACATTTTTCTGACCTTGTCCCTAAATTCTGTGTAGGACTCCACACCTCCCAAACCACGTGCACTTTGCAACTGTGATTTTTTTTACTGTCTCTGTGTTTGATTTGCTCACTGGTTTGCCTTTGATGTTGACTTCCAGCAGCATCTTCTCTTCTGCCGAAGAAAGCAGTGAGAATCACAGAAAGTTAGGGGCTGACTGAGTAGCATTGGAATGCGCGTCTATCCTAAAAGAGGAGCCGTGGCCAAGAATATGGTCATCGTATTTTTAGTGCATATTTGAGTAGTACTTTACTCTTCCTTTGGATCTGCCCATATGTGTTGAATAGAAGCTGTAAGGAATGAAAGGGAAAAGTAGACAACCTATGAATTTCTGGTCATCAGGAATAAAGGTCTTTGAAATGATGGACGGGGCGAGGAAACACTGGCCCCACATGCTGAATTAGGAACATCTGCCTCCATGAGAACTCCAACGAGAGAACTGGAATATGGACACTCTCCTTCCACCTTTCACGTGCTCCCGTTAGTCAGGGGCAGTGTGGACCTCCCAGTGGTGCCTTGAAAGGCTGACATACCCCAGTAATTTCAAGGCTCTAAGCCAGGAAAGTTGGAAGAAATGGGAATTTCTCCTGAGAAGTCCATCCTGTGGGTAAGACCAGTTTTCTGTCTGAAAAGAAATACTAGGAGGACTGATGTGCCAATGTATGCTTTGTTTTAAAGTAAAAGCTTTAGGGCAATACCGAGGCTGCACAGTATGTGGGCCAAAAGGTCCGACTCTGAATTCAAATCCAGCCTCCGCCATGTTCCAGCCCTGTGACCTTGGGCAAATCACTTGCCCTCTCTTTGCCTCCTTGCTCCCCTGTGAAGTGAGGGTGGTAGTGATGGCAGAGGCAGAATTTTGTTGGGAGGAATAAATGAGTTACTATGTGTGATACTCGCAGAGCAATGCCCAGCATGCGCTAGAGGCATTTCTTCTCTTTCTCAGCATTGTTATTACTCCCCTTCCCTGCCACTGTAATTCCTTCTGCCTCCACTGCCGCTTCAGGGCCACAAGTGCACCATGGGCTGTGACACAATCCTGGCTTGAGTTTTAGCTCTGCTGCTTACCAGCTGGGGGTCCTATTTGAGTCTAAAAGCACTGTTTCTGCAATGATAAAATAGAGGCACTCGGAGTATCTGTTTCGCGGGGTCATGGTGGAATTGTAACGAGGGTGCCCCTGAGCCGTGAGCACAGTGCCCAGCTGCCGTGCTGCTGTGTCTGGGAGGCTCCCCGCCCAGGGGTCAGCCCCAGCAGAGTGCTGGTCTGTGTTGTATCCCAGGTAGTTCATCCTTACTAATCAGCCAAAGTTATGTTTCATTTTAATAAGCCAAAATTATTTTTAAAAAGTAATTAGAGCTGAGTCAGAGTTATCCTTACAACAGCATTAGTGCAGTTTGCCCCCACTCTGAGGTGTGGAAGGCACTTGGAGGAGGCACCCTGTGCTCCCAGGATGGGCACCCTGGGTGCACCTGCCGGACACGGAAAGTTGGGCACTCTGTGTGGGAGCAGGAAACAAGTCTGAGAGTCACTGGTCTTCCGGTGCTGTCCTTACTGCCACATGGTGCTCTTCCCACTCTTCGATCTTCATGCCCTCTCGCATGCAAGTCTCTGTCCCTGCAGTTTCCAGGCCAAGGGCCACAGCCCCTGAACCTAGCCTGCCCAACCTGCCCAGACGCGCAGATGCCAGGAAAACACCTGTTGGACTGTTCAAGTCACTTTCCTATTACTTTCAACAGCTAGTGTAACTTGTCATTTGTAAATATTTATTGAGTGCCTCTTATGCGTGAGGTATTATCGGATTTATGGAGATAATTGGGAGAATGTCTGTTTCTGTAGCTTCTAATCAAGTTTGATGGGCAGGTTGTGTACGTAGAACGGGAGCAGGAACACAATGCCTCCAGTGTTCTTCCTTTTCTGCTTCCATTTTTCAGCTTGTACTTTCAGGAAAAGTGATATGTTGTATTTGTTTATAGCTCGGTTCTTAATTACCTGTTGTTCACTAAAAAGTACATGCTCATTGTATAAAATATGGAAAATATATAAAGATTAAAAGGGACAGAGAAAACTATCCATAATTTAGCAACTAGAAATGACCATTTTAATGTGTTTTTAAGTTATTTTTCATGCAATTTTTGTACAGATGATATCATTCTTTATATTTACATCCTGTTTTCTCTTTCATTTCAGCATCATATAATCATTATTTCCCTATGTTTTTAAAATACTTTATAATGTTAATAGCCAGGTAATATTTAATCATATATGACTTATAATTTATAACCACTCCCTGTATGTTGGACATTTTGGTTTATTCCAATTTTTCTTTATTATCAACAATATAATAATAAACACCTCAGTGTATAAGTCATCTGCATTTTTGATCATAGATTTCTATAGATCGATTTATTCAGTCAAAGAGTAGAAATATTTGTAAAGTTATTAGCTTTGTTGCTTCTTGGCAGAGATATTAACCTAACAAAACTGTTGACTCTGATTGACTCGAATATTTATTACCTTAACTCCAGGAGATCCTGAGCCTTTGCAGATCTAACATTCCAAGTGTTGACTATTCAAGAATGACTCCAAAGTTCATGACATAAAGTGGTTTGCATAGTTACTGAAGCACAAAATTTAATCACAGGGGCCTGGAGGCTGCTGTGCAGAGCTGAGTCCCAGGCACTGAGTGACCGCCGCGCCCACCACATGCTGTTCTGGCGCTTGAAGTCCTCCGCAGTACCTCTCGCATGTTGCTTTATATTTAAAATGTGTGTCGTGTAGAGAACTTTCATCACAACCAAAAAGACCATTAATTTATAGTGTACAAATATGCATAGAAAATGTATGGCACTCAGAGAAATGTGACCCAAGAACAAACCAGGAGTTTGTACAGGTATTTCCTTAGTAACAAAAGTGAAGATTAGCAAAGGTCTTCTACTTTCTAGTTCACTGATAGTATGTATTAACCTGTTACTTCTAGAAAATAAACTTAATTTCATTTTTAGCACCAACTATAGAAATGATTCTCTTGATCATAAATCATGAAATGGTTATACATATATATCTTTATAATAATATGTGAAAATAAATACATTAATTAAATCATCAGACAGTGAGCTGCTACAGATAGTATTTCTCCCCTGTTTTAAATTTTAAAGAAGTTCTTTGTATTTTGGTGGGAATGTCTTATATTCTAGCTAGGAAAGAAAGTGTGTAGAAAACAATTTGATCAGAGTTTAGGAGCCTGAGAACAAACTTAGCACAAGAGACATTGCTTAGACCAATCAGAAATGAATCTGCTTAATCTTGGACTTGTAAGTGGAATCACCCATCCCAGCAGCCCCAACATCCCGGTCCAAGCAGCTCCCCTCCCCTTGAGGTTGCTTTTTCTCCTTTTGGAGATAGTTGCCTCCCATCTGGCCCCCAGAACATTTCTTGCTTTTACTTCACAGTCCAACGGCAAACTAACACTCCAGCGCTTCCCATCCAGGACCTGCCTTTTGCTCCCTCTTGGAGGGACTCGGATTTCTGCACTCCTGGACTTTTCATGTGGTGACCTGGCCTGGCGGCCCTGCCTAGTATGTCAAAGGGCTAGAGTCCATCTACAGTATGCCGACATCACCCTGAGGACACTGCTGTGGGTGCAGATGGAGTCAGCGCTGTGTGGTGTCTGGCTTCTGGCATAACCCTTCCCAGGCTCCAGGGCCTCTTGGCCCCGGACTAACCAGCCTCTTGCCTGTCTCTAGGACACAACCCATCTGAGCCAGAGGGCCCGAGGCCATTGCACACTCTGTCATTTGGCCTCAAGTCACCATTGTTGGCCTTGTGCCTCAGCTGTGATAACTGGACTCTTGTCTGGTTTGTGGATGCCAGAATCCCATGGTAACCTGCCTCCTACCCTGGTGCCTTGTTTTTATCAGCTCCCTCCCGGGGACTGAAGTCCTGCCCTAAAACACACTGACCAGTGCACTTTCCCAATGGTGACTGCCCACTTTGCCTCTCTGATCGGATTCCAGAGTGCCTGGCTCTCTCCCTGCTCAGCAGCGCCTGCAGCCAGGGAGCCTCTGTCTCGGACACTTATCTCAGCAAACAGCAGCTCCGCCCTTCCACTTACTCAGGCCAAACCTCACAGTCACCCTAACTCCTCTCATTCTCACACATCCCACAGCTGAACCTTCTGCAAATCCTTGGCTCCGCATTACTGTCCATCCAGACGCTGACCACCCTGCTCTGAGCCCTGCCCTCTCAGCTCTGGATCCTTGCACTGGCCTCTGATTGGTCTCCTGGCTTTTGTCCTTCTCCCCTTTCAGCTCTTCTCAACAGGGCCATCCAAGTGATCCTTTTAAAACATGAGCCAGATTATATCACTTCTCTTTTCACAGTCCTCCCTGGCTTCCCATCTCACTCAGTGTCGAGCCAGAGTGCAAAGTGCCCTGTGTGGCCCTGATGGGTTACCTCCCTGCTCTTACGTATGACACAGCTGCCCAGCACCCTACCCTCCCTCACTCCCCACTCCAGCCACACTCGCCTTCTTTTCTGCTCCTTGAACCCTTCCTAGGGCCTCTCTGCCAGGACTGTTCTCTCTCCTCCCCCTGTGTCTGAATGGCTCCTCACTTCTCTTAGCTCTTTATTCGGCTGTCTTCTGTCACTGCAGCCTGCCCTCTCTAAAATCGCAACTCCCTCCACCTTCTTTCCTGCTTAATTTTTCGCTTTCTCACTACCCAACGTACTACACATTCCTATTTATTTATCTTATTTATGCGTTGTCCCCTTCATTAAAACCTAAGCTCCTTGAGGGCAGGGGCACTTTAGTCCACTGGGGAATTTCCAGAGTCTGGAACAGGCCAGAGCATGAGTTCATGACATTTGTTGAATGAATGAATCAGACATGTGAACGTCTGCCAGTGTCAGCACTGTTCCAGGCGTTTGATATGCATTATCTCCTCTACTTCTCACAGTGACTCGGTGTGACAGGGCTTTGGGATTCCCACTGTGCCTGAGAGGAAACTGAGTCTCATGAGAGAAGCTAATAGACTTGGCCAAGGGAATCTGAGTGAGGACACAAATATTCTGACAGGGCAGCATGGTGGAGCCCCCGCAGACTTTGTTACTAGACTGTCTGTGTTCAAGGCCCAGCTCTGTCAATCACTGCTTTGGTTAAAACCTCTTCGAGCTTTAGTTTTCCCAGTTATAAAATAGGGATGGTGATTCTCGCTCGTAGAAGGATTACATGAGGTAAAGGGTATGTTATTTTCATATGTGTTTTCCTGATTGCTAGGGAGGTTGACAGTTTTTTCACATATTTATTAGCCATTCAGATTTCTTCTGTGAATTTCCTGTTCAATGGCTGTTGCCCAGTTTTCTTTTTTTTCTTATAAAATTGCAGAAAATTCTTTGAATGGTAGACATACCCGTTTTTCTATGTTACAGTTTTCCACCATCATTTGTCTTTCGATAATGTTTTTGGAATCTTTGATTCATGTAGACAGAAGTCGGTGTTAGTGACTGATCAAGTCCGTGAGAACGCAGATCATTCATTCAGCAAGTGCATGCCAACTGCTCGGGCTCTGTGGGATGTCCGTGCAGTTAGGTCAGCTCTGAATCCTGACCCTCCGTTTGCATCACTGATGGTGGCTCTCAGCTTTGGTTTTAGCAAATTTTTGAAAGAGTGTGTTTTCTCAGAGTCATGTAGACCCGAGTGTTTCCCAGACTTTGGCCACATAGTCAAAAATTTCAAGAGTTCTGGAATTTATGGGCTTGGGTCCAAATGATCAGGCCTGTTCTGTCTCCTCCTCGAGCTGCCCCACCTTCCCCACAGCTCCCCAGGGTGGCTCGGGCAGGTGGTGGCCGCGCAGACATCCCAGTGTGGTGAGCCCCACGGGCAGCCTCGGAAACCGGATACAGAGTTTATCTGGTCAAAACCGGAGGCTCTTCTAAAAATGGTGTGATATGATGTCATGCCACCAGCTCTGCAGATTCTTAAAGGTCTGGGTATTGGAGCTCCAGCATGAGTCTGAATGATAACAGTCCCTCGAATGAGTCGCCAGGGCCGCTGTTTCACCCTCCAGATTTAGGTTTAGCTTGTGGAGATGTCTCACACAAGAACTGCCTGGTTAGCTATTTAGGGGTTCAACAAAAGGAGTCTCTTGAAAGCTTTAATACCACACAAGTCCTTGCTTTGAAAAAGCAGCTTCAGTAAATCTCTCCCGTCAGTCTCTGCAGCCTGCCATCCAGTGTGTGAAAATAAACACAGCTTCCATGCTCTGCCTCGGTGTCCCAGCTGGAGATCAAGAGTGTGGTGGGACCTGGTGACCAGTGTCACCACTAACTAGCACTGGGACCTGAGACAAGATCCATAACCTCTCCATGCCTCAGTTTACCCCTCAGTGACAGGTGGCTACTAAGCAGTCCCTGACATAAAGGTGTTGTGAGGATGAAATCAGTTAATGCATGTATGTCTTTAGAACATGTATATCCCCAATACATAGTTATTGCTCAATACATGTTACAAAGTTCCCGAGTAAAGGAACTCAGGAACAAACTCTCCTGCTGCGTGATGTACTAGAAGCAGGGCATGCTGGCCTTCTAACTTGACTTCAATACATTGTCGGTACCATCTCCCCCTCTCTCATTGCAGGGTCCCCTGTTGAAGTCTAGAGAACTAGCTTTTGCTGTTCATGTAAAACTTCTTATATTCCAGACAGGCTTGTTACATCCTACTCACTCTTCACTGACTAGAGGAAAGCACTCCTGCTGAAAGCCTTCATTGGCCATGCCCAGGGTCAGCAGGCTGGATGCCGAGGCTGACCCAGGCAGCTTCCAGGAGCAGCAGAGGAAAACTCATAGAGCAGACAGGCCCGGTGGCGGCAGAGCCAGCACTGGGACAGAGCCAAGTCTGCAATTCCCTCGAATTTAGATTCCACGTTAGGCTCAGTCCTATTAACAAGGAGCTGCCCTCTTATATTTCTCCTTGAACTGAGCCTCTGACTGCCAACTCAGAAAGGGAGGGAGAGGCATGGTCTTTAATGCAGTGATTGTCTATAGCTAAACTCAAATTCTCACATTTTTTGGTAGTAGAACCAGCCAAAGTTTTGTTCCAATTCCCTGCAAAGTTTCACAATAGTCAGAATTGGTCCCTATGTTATGAAACAGCCCATTTTTATACTTTAAACCTTAAAATGAAGCTTTAGTTGTTTATGATTGCTTTGGACGTTTTCTAAGAGTCAGGATAACATCTGTAGAAGATTCTACACATGTCCGGATGCCAGACACCGGAGTGGGTTGCCCATTCCAAGGCAACAGTCTGTGCTTCAAGAAACTCACCCCCTGGGTGTGGAAACTGGCAACAGCTAGCTGACTAGCTGACATCTTAGTCCTTCTCTGTCTTTGCCTCCAACCTCTTGGGGATGTGACTTCAGAGGGCTTGTCCTGCCCCATTTTTTCCTGCACAGCAGGCAACCACCTTCTTTTCTGCCAGCTTGCTCTGCTGTGAGGGAGAGCACTTCCCCACAGATGCCACCCAGAGCGCTGCGCAGCAGTGAGGAGACTGCAGTTGCGAGCACCTGACGGCCTCGTGGACCCTGTGTCTGTGAAGGCTCACACCATCGCCCCATTTCACTGGCGCTGAAGCAGCAATGTGACAGAGCCCAGGTGCAAACCCAGACTTATCTTTTTTAGGCCCTTGCTCTTATTTTGCAAATTAAACAATTACGGACACACACAAAGTCTATTTGTTTTCAGTTAGGAAATGTTTTATTCTTCCTTTTTCTCAGTATGGATAGGTGCACTTTTTTCTAGTGCCCTGGGTCCATCAGATGCCCACATCACTGTGACTTTTGCTTGGTCCCTTCTCTTAGATGATATTCTGCTTGTTCGCTCCCTCAGCCACCTGAGAAGTCTTTTTGCTGTAGTTTAATCCCACTTTAAGTCCTTCCTTTGGCTATCTAGATCTGTCCTTGGGTTAGTTAACTCTCTACTGAACTGAGATTTTCACGTGGAACTTGGTCAGGAAAGGCCAGCACTGGGAGGCTACAGCCAGGATGAAATGGTGGCCAGTTCACCCCCCACCCCACTTCTAAAGGAAAGAGCTGGGAGGCCAAGGAAGGCAAAAGTGGGATCCAAAAAATCAGAGAGCCAGCAAGGATGGGACTGCACCAGAGCAGATGTTGCCACACAGTCGTGCCGTTCCACTGCTGTGGACAGCTGAGCCTGCCGGGACACCTGCCACCCAAGAGCTCAGGGATCTGCCCGTTGGATTATCTCTTCTCGGTCTCTCTCACCGGCCACCTTGTCATCTCTCAAGAGAGAAATTGCTCAAGAGACCCTTTCTACTAGCCTGTACCTGTTCAGTCTCTAAGTAGTTTGGGGACTTAATTTAGAAAGAACCAATTCAAAACTATCATTTAAAAGGTTTGAAGCAGCTTGTAAGTTAAAACGTAACTCAAAACGAAGCAGAGAGAGAAGAACGTTAAAGGGAAGCAAAGCACAGCCCGGACTGGGCTGCTGCCAGTAATGGACAACTGTAATTTGGAACAGAGATCTTTCCATATTGACTGCTTGCCCTGGCAGATGAATCAGAATTCTTAGAACCAGAATAGACCCTATAGCTCTTTTGATGCAATACTCTCACTTTGTTGGTCATAAAACTGGGAGCAGAAAAAATTAGGTGATTAGCTTCATGTTACTCAGCTAGAAAGTGGCTGGCGGAGCTTATGGTTGTCAGTGAGCACTCCGCACCGTTTGACTGACACGTTTGCCTTTGTGTTGGAACCCAGTGGACAGGAAACTTCCTCCTTTCTTCTCTTCCTTTCTTCCAAAGATTAACATCATTAGTATTAGTGCTGCTACCACTTCTTCCACTGCCACCATTGGTGAAAAGGTACTGGATTTGCACCATGCATCAGGCACTATGGCCAAGTGCTTTGCATACCTTAATTTAGTCTTCCCAGTGCTCCCAGAGTTAGGTGCTGTTACCGGCTCCATTTTCAGGGAGACCAGGGAGGCTGAGAACAATTGAGCAACTTCCCTAGACCACAGCCAGAGATGGTAGAGCCAGATTTCAAGTCCAGGCTCTTTGATTTTGGAGTTCATGCTTGTAACTACTAGCTGTCCTTCCGGCAATTCCGCCCCCACCCCCCACCCCTGCCCTCCTTTTGTTGGATTACTAAAACAGAAGTATTTTCTCTGAATGCAGAAGTTGAAACCTGTTGAAGAAATTCAACCAGAGTATTTCTTGAAGGAAAAGAAACCATTTCCTGATTTCTTCACTTGTACTAGCAGCTCCCTCGCCTTCATACACAAGAATGAAATGGAGATAGTTCTGTAGAACTTCTGGAGCTGTTTGGAGGGCTAGGAGCTTGACCCTTCTCTTTGAAGCTCTCAGTGCTACCTCTGACCCTCTAAGCCTGTGGAACTCACTATCCCCTGCGATGGGTAAAGGCAGGCAACTAGTCCCTGCAGCTACTGTAGAATTCTCTTCTTGATTCCTGTCTGCTTTTATTACAAACCCTGTCTTGCCCATTGCCAAAACCCTGGCTCTGAAACCTTGCCTTTTAAGCTATTTCTGACCCTTTGGATCTGCTTATATTTGCCGTGGTTAGAGAAATCTGGAAATAGGAAATTCACCCAGGAAAGAAATCTCTAGGAGTATGTTTGTTGTCACTATAAGCAGTGACGTGTAAATTAAAATAATAGTGAGCCACCATAGCATATGGACTCAGGATGTAGACAGCTTTCTAAGCCTCAGTTTCCTCATCTGTAAGGTGGGGATAATAATGGGACCATTTCACAGGGCATTGCAAGGATTAAATGAGAATATGCGTATAAAGCATCTAGCGCTGTACCTGAAACATGTGAATGCCAATGAAGGTTGATTATTTTCGAAGTAACAATGTAGCCTTTTTGCTCATTAAATTAGGAAATATTTCAAGTTAACACTCAGTATTGGTGATGAGTGATGAAATTTGTTCTGTATACATTTGTTCTGTATACATGCCTGAGTCTTCCCCTCTTGCCAATCCCTAATCTTGGGCTGGGGGAAAGGGGTGGTGGGCAGTGATGGAGAGGCAGGGCTCACAGGAGTCACTTGTATCTTCTGTTGTTTTCTTCTCAATGTCTTGAACTTCTCTGTAGACGGTTGATAGGGAGGTCGGAAGGATTATGTGGGTATCAGTGCTATCTCTTACCCTTGACCTCGCCACCATTAGGGACAACCTCAGTGAACTTCCTAACAGTTTCGTTAGTCATACACACATTATATTCATGTTCTAATGCTTCCATTTTATAATGATTATTTTGGGGAAGGAATAGTAATTTTTAGAAGCTAATCTAATGATCTAGTTTAGTAGACTTTAAACTAGATCATTACTTTTTAAAAAATTATAATAGTAATCCATCCTCATGAGAGCTCAACCAATCCAGTAATTAAGTACAAAGCAAAAGTCTCCAGGAATGAGAGGTTGGTCCGTGACGAGAAAGGTCTGGGGTGTCCACAGTCTGTTGTACACATTACTTGATTATAAAAGCAGTGATCTTTACTTTGGCTTGTAAAAGCCTCGTGTTTTGACAGGGTGCAGAATGTTCCCCAACCAAAATGACTGTGTCAGAAGGGGCTTGTCAAAATGTCCGGCTTGGGAATACAGCTATGAAACGGCATGCCTGGGGAACATAAACACTGGCTGAAAACAGGGTTGTGTGTGGATGGTAGCATCATAATTCCACCTCCCTGTGTTTCTAACTTGTCTATAGTGTGGTTACACTTGTTCTGTAATAAAAGTCTAATTTCACAAATACTTACTGGACACTGTCTGTGTGCAAGACACCACACTTGATGCTGGAGATAGGACAATGACTCAGACAGGGCATGGTCACTGCTTGATGGAACTTCCTTCCAGGGGGAGAAGCAGATGATTTTACAGGTCATTGTGAGACCTGCAAAAATTATAGCCAAGTAAACCCAGGTAGAGGACTTCAGGGGTTGGCCAGAACACATCTGAATGCAGCCTAATCCAGACTGGGTGGGGGGGCAGCACCTGGGAAGGCTTCCTGGAGGAAGAGACACCTGAGCTGGGACCTAAGGGATATGTAACTAACTGAAGGTTGGAATGGGGAGTGTTCCAAGCAAAAGAAACAGCACTGGGCAAAGCTGGGAGGCAAGAGAAAAGTATGTCCTATTTGAGGAACTGGAAGTTTAGTGAGACTGGAACGTAGATTAAGAGGGAGGTGCAGGTAGCGACAGATGAGGCCGAAGGGTGAAGCAGGCACCAGGTCACAAAGGAGTTTTCTTTCTTCTTAAGGAATTTAGATTTTCTCCTAAGGGCCGTGGAAAGCTACTGGAAAAGTATTTATTTGCTTGATCACTTGTTCTTCCAAGTTAATTTTTAAATAAAAGTAATACATGTTTGTGACAAAACGTCAAATAATTTAGAACCATATAAGGGATCAGCAAGTCTCCCCTTCTCTCTTTTGCACCCTCATCAAATCTAATTCCCAGAGGTACCAACTAGCTGTTAAGTGTTTCTTTTGCACCCTCTCAGAAGTTTTCTGTGTATATATACGCACGTATTGTATATAGTACATCCTTTCTCTTTCCACAAATGGAATCGTGCCCCCTGGAAAAACAAAGCTTGTGCATCTTGGACATCTTTCCCTTCCAGTACATACAATGTGCACTCTTTTCAATGACAGCATTGTACGTCTTCACATATAGCTGTCCCATCTTTAACCAGGCTCTTAATGAAGGACATTTAGACTGTGTCTAGTTTTTCACTATTATAAATCAGAATGGCAGTGCACATCCTTGTTATATATACAACTTTGAGTATTTATGTAAAGGTATCTGCAGTACATGTTCCTAGAAGTAAAATAGCTGGGTAAGAGGGTTCGTGTATTTAAAATTAAGGTAGATGTTACCAGATTAGTCTCTATAGATGTAGTTACACTTTCTGTTCCCACCAACATTATGAGAGTGTCTGTTTCTTCCTATCATCTTCATTATGGCATATACCCATTTTTAAAAATTGTGGTAAAAACATAAGATAAAATTTACCATCTTTAAAAAATTTTTTATATATTAACTTTTAGGGAGAGAGTGAAGAAGGGAGAGAGAAACATCAATTTATTGGTCTACTTATTTGTATATTCACTGGGTGATGCTTGCATGTGTCCTGGCTGGGGATTGAACCTCAGCCTTGGAATATTGGGATGATGCTCTTACCACCTGAGCTACATAGCCAGGGCCCATCTTTACCATTTTTAAGCAACAGTTTCGGCAGGGCTAAGTACATTCCAGAACTTTTTCTTCTTGTAAAGAAGAAAACTTTTCTTCCTGTAAAGAATAAAACAGAAGCTCTATTCCTATTAAACAAATCCCCATTTCCCCCTCCCCTCGCCCCTGGCAGCCACTGAATTTCACAAAATAGAAATTCATCCTTTCTATTCCCTGAATTTGACCAGTCTAGACACCTCACACAAGTGGATTTATACAATATTCATCTTTTTGTGACTTTTTACGTAGAATAATGTCCTCCAGGCTCATTCATGTTACAGCATGTGACAAGATTGCCTTTTTTAAAGACTGAATAATACTCCATTGAATGTATATTCCACATTTTGTGTATCCATTCATTCATCAAAGGACATGTGAGTTGCTGCCACAACTTGGCTGTTATGAATAATGCTGTTATGAACATGGGTGTGCAAATATTTCTTTGAAATCTTGTTTCACTTCTTTTGGATATATGCTTAGAAAAGGAATTGCTGGCTCATATGGTAGTTCTATTTTAAAAATTTTGAGGAACAGCCATACTGTTTTCCATTCATATTCTCACTGGCAGTGCACAAGGGTTTCAGTCTCTCCGTATTCTCTCCAACACATGTCATTTTCTGTGGTTTTTGATGGTAGTCATCCTAATATGTGTGAAGTGGCACCTCATTGTGTTTGATTTGCATTTCTCTAATGATTAGTGATGTTGAGTACCTTTTCATGTCTTTATTGACAATTTGTAAATTATCTTTGGTGAAATGTCTGTTATATACATCTTTCTTAATATTTGCCACTCTAATAGGTATAAAAATGGCATTTCATTGTTTCAATTGGTGTTTAATTGTGAGTGGAATGTATCCATTCATTCAACAAATAAATGTTGAATGGCACCCATAAGTGGCACTTTTCCAAACTGCTAAGGACATAATACAGAAGATAGGTTGGGCATCTCTTTTTGTTTCTTCGGACATTTTTATTTACTATTCTATAAACTATGTTTTTAGGTCTTTTGCCTATTTTCCCATTGAGTACTTTATCTTCTTATTGGTGTATAAAAAGTTCCTTATTATATAAATCATGTGCTGCATACTGATGGGGATATGCTCTGAGAAGTGTGTCTCTGAGGAGGTGCTGTGGTTGCGGGGACATCCCAGAGCACGCTCCCACTGACCTGCTTGGTCCAGCCTAGGGCTGCTATTGCCCCTGCGGTGCTTCTATGAGACTGGCAGTGGGGAGATTTGTTAACACCTGAATAATTGCCCTCTGAGCCCTCACTCAAGTTTTCTTTTTGAAATGCAAGTGCCTGACTTAAGCTTTGACAGGTATCTCTGGTTCAACTAAGGCTACTTCTCGCTCACGCTCACGTAAGCACACTGCCAGCACCGCAGAGCCAGGTTGCCTCTTTTGTCTCAGATCTTGGTTAAGGGGATAACTGAGCACTGGGGCTGTTTGTTTTTTCTCTTCCCTGCTTTAAATTCCCACTCTTACGTTTTCAAGTCACCAATTAATAGTGACTCCATGAAACCCTAAGCCCCCACCTTTAGTCCCAATAAAAACAATGACCCAAGTCCCTGCTTAATTGTACGCATGCGTTTGTGGGAGGGCGGGGCATGTGTTTGGGCGTAGGTGGGAGTGTATGTTTGCGGGCATTGGGGGTGCTTAGGTGGGCGCATATGTGCATACATAGAGGCGTGCATGGGGACTTGCGTGTGTACGGGAGCTCATACGTCATCTGTGTGCGTAGGCGCGAGGGTACAGAAGGGCATACTTGAGTCTGTCACTGCCAGTACGCGCTCGGTCCGTGTGAATGTGGGCATGCGTAGATCTGCGTAAGTGCTGCATGCGGGCTTGCGTGCATACCAGGGCACAGACGTGATCTGTGTGCGTAGGCGCCAGGGTACATGGGGGCAGATTTGCATCTGTCAGTGCCAGTACGTACTCGGTCCGTGTGAATGTGGGCATGCGTAGATCTGCGTAAGTGCTGCATGCGGGCTTGCGTGCACACCAGGGCACAGACATGATCTGTGTGCGTAGGCGCCAGGGTACATGGGGGCAGACTTGCGTCTGTCCGTGCCAGTACGTGCTTGGTACCTGTGAATGTGGGCGGGCGTAGGTCCGTGTGAGTGCAGCATGGTGGCATGCGTCTGTGCTCTTGTGCTTTCACTATCCCCGATCTCTTCGTGTACCCTCTGGGTACCTTTTATCTATGGGGCCTGTAAGAAAATTTTTTGTTCAAAGTTTCTTGGTGGGTTTCACTGAAGGGCACCTTGCATCCGTAATAAAAACCGTAAGAGTCGTTGGCCTGTTTGTCACATAGGTTTGGGAAAGGTGGGCATCCGCGGTAGCTTCCCCTCGGCCTAGCTGAGCACCCCTAGGCGTTTCTATGGATACACTGAGATAGCACAAAGGAGTAATTCCTTGCTAGGACCTTACCAGGATGGGCACACGTCACAGGCAATAGGAATTCTTCAGCTCCATTGTAATCTTACAGGACCAGCCTCCTATCCCAGGGTCCCTTCCCTTGTTGCCTGAAACATCGTTATACAGTGCCTGAGACTGTATTAAGGAAATTGGTTTACTCATGTGTATTAGTTTTCTATTGCTGTGTAACAAATTACTACAAGCTTACTGGCTTAAAACAACTCACATTTTATTATCTCACAATTTCTGTGGTGTCTCTTTTCTGCTTATCTGGGTTTTCTGCTTCAGGGTCTCACCAGGCTGTGCCATCCATATTTTGGCTCGGTCTCATCAGAGGCAGGGCAGGGAACCAGGTCCACCAGGCTGACAGAATTCGTTTTCTTGTGGTTGCAGGACTGAGGCATCAGTTTCTTGACAGAGACTCCCCTCAGCTCCCGCAGGTCACTGCGCTTCCTGGCCAAGTGGGCTTCTCCAGTAGGGCTACTAGTTTCATGGCAGCTATTTTTTCCAGGCCAGTGAAGAGGAGTCTCTCCATCTTACAAATGCCAAAATAGAATCACTCCATTGCTGTAGCCCAATGGTTAGAAAAAAGTCACAGGTCCTTGCCCACACTCAGCAGCTGGGAATTGCACACAGCATGAACACCAGGAGGGGGGATCAGTAGTAGACACCTTCAAGTCTGTGCACCACAGACTGATATATATATATATAGATAGATATATTGATATATTGATATAGATATATATATAATTCTTTTTCATTTAGTAATTTTTATTTGGGAGTTTTCTGCTGTAATTTTTAATGAGGCCAATGTGTTGGCCTCATAAAATGTGCTTTTCATGGCTGCTATTATAATTTGTAGTGTGTTTAGAATGGCTTCATCAGTTCAAGATTTCTCAAACATTTCACCCAGTTTTAAAACCTGTACTGTATTCTAACACTATGATTACTTTGGAATTAATTTTGACATGAGACTTGAAACAGAGATCCCACTTTTTTCCCCTCCATGCTTAACCTATTTTTTTAAGTTCTCAAAGAGTTTATTTTTTATATGTTTTTTTCTGGTGTTTGGTTTGTTTTGTTCATCGATGTAGCTGTTTCTCTGTTCATTTCCACATCAGTGTAGTTGTATATTCTTTGACTTTAATTGTAGTTGTTTTTTGAATAGATACATATGTGTATTATTTATATGGTTCAAGATTAAAGATAATCAAAAGATCATACAATGAAAAATAATCCCTTACATTTTTGTCCTAGTCACCCAGTTCACTTCCCACAGGCAACCAGTGTTATCAACATTTGTTTATTCTTTCAGGGATATTTTATGTAGATGTCAACAAATGTGAATATATAATTCACTGTACCCCACCCTTTTGCCCAGAAGATGGCCAACAGTACACAGTTCTGCACATTTTTTTCACCCAGTGTATAGTGCAAATCTTTCCATTATCAACTCACAAAGAACATACTTATTCTTGTCTTGGTTTTGAGTACACAGTATCCTATTGTATGGATTTATCATAATTCAGTCAACCAGTTCCTGACTGATGTACATTTCTTTACATGCTTCTAAAAACATGCCACCTATGTTGTTATAAAATCA
The DNA here is from genome assembly GCA_004027475.1 of Anoura caudifer. Classification (NCBI taxonomy): domain Eukaryota; kingdom Metazoa; phylum Chordata; class Mammalia; order Chiroptera; family Phyllostomidae; genus Anoura; species Anoura caudifer. Next base: position 269,437 of record PVKU01000452.1, read on the forward strand.
TATGCACATATGATTTTATACACATGTAGGTATAGCTGCCTGAAAAATCCTAGATGTGGAATTGCTGGATCACTGAGTGTATGCATCTGTGGTTTTGATAGTGTCAGGTTGCCTTCTGTAGAAGTTGCACCAATTCACACCCTACCCTCCACGTATGAGAGTTTGCCCACATCCTCCCCAGCTCAGTGTTTTATCAAACTGATTGTTGTCAATCTTATAGATGAAGAGTCATGTTTCTGTGTAGTTATAGATAGTATTACTTTTATTCTAGGTGAGGTGTATTTTTCCCTGTGTTTATGAGTCATTTGTATTATCTTAGCCATGAACAATATCTTTTGCCCTTAATTCTTTTGGGTAGTTGGTCTTTTTCTTACTGATTTTTTAGGAGCTCTTCATATATTAGAAAAAGCAGGCATTTACCTGTGATACAAGTTGTAAATAATGTCCCAATTTATCTTTGATTTTCTTTATGATGAGTTTTTTCAAGGCAGCTATTTAATTTTTTAATTTTTTATAGCATCTTGTTTATTTTTATCATGCTAAAAACTTTTCTCTTTACTTCTTGTAATACTTTGTGCCCTCATCTTTAGATTTAAAAATCTTTGATCTGTCAGGAGTTTACGTTGATGTAAGATGTGCAGTGTGGATCTGATTCCTTTCTTCTGTGTCTGTCCACCAGTTGTCCCCACACTGTTTATTGAATATAATCTTTTTCCCACCGATTTAAGTTGTTGCTTCTGTCATATACTGAAATCCCACATAATGTTAGATTATGTTTTCAAACTTGCTATTCTATTTTATTGATTTGTGTCTATTCATACAAGAGAACTACACTGTTTTAACTGATTATTATAGCTTTATATTACATTCTGGTAGGGTTAATTCATTCTCATATTTCTTTTTAGTGATTTTTCCAGGCTATCCTTGCATGTTTATTTTTCAGATGAACTTCAAAATCAGCTTGTTAGGATCTTAAAAAAAAAATCCTGTCATTAATGAGTTTTATGTAGCTGAGTGATGGGATCAGATGGGTGTTTTAGGAAGATTACTCTGCAGTGTGAAAACTGGGTTGAAGGAAACAAGCTTAGACACAGAAAGACCAGTTGCAAAGTTGTTGCAGTAATCCTCGGTAGAATGTGATGATGGGGAATTGAGGACAGCAGTGGGTTTGAGAGGTGTTCCGGGGTCAGAGTGACCAGACTTGGTGATGCTGTGGGTTGGAGATGGGTGGGAGAGGAAGCACTCATGGATGACCCCAAACTTCCTGGGTGAAGCAGTTGGGTGGTGTTATTCCCAGAGATTTGAAACATGAGATAGGGCTGGTTTGGGAGGAAGATGACAGATTCACTTCTAAACTTGTTGAATTTGAAATGGCTGCAGGCAGTTCCTAGAAGAGTTGTGCAGTGGGCTGTTGAATATACATGTCTGAAGCTTTGGAGAGGGCTCTGGGCTGGAGATGGACTTGTATGACAGAGTCCTGAAGAACCCAGCATTTTAAATGTGGGTACGAAGTTTAGGAGTCTGCAAAGACTGGAAAGAAAAACCCAGAGAGGTAGGAGGAAACCCAGCAAAGAGTGGATCACAGAAGCCAAGAAAGAGGAGACTGTTTTCAAAAGAGTGAATTCAGATGCTTCTGAGAGATCAAGTAATGGAAGGACTGAGAAAGTCCTGTTCAATTCAGTACCAAGGAAAGTCCACTGTTATCTTGGACAGGAATTTCCCTGGAGTGGAGGGTCAGGGGGCTAAGGGGTGAGTGGAAGTTGTGGAAGGGGTCGAGGCAGCTCCTGCTTCATGAAGCTGGGCAGCAAAGAAGAGAGGGGCAAGGGGCTGGGGGGAAAATGATGTGTATCAGGTTATGTGTCAACCCTCCCTTGTGGGACAGGCTGTGTGTGTACAGGGAGAGAGGAAGAGGTTTGCAATCCTCACCTATGAGGACCAGGAAATACCAAGATAGATCTAGGGCTTGGAGAGGTTGGCCAACGTGAACTGCCAAGAAGAGAGAACTCCAATTACCATGTTGGTACATGTTCTCTGATGGCTTGGACTTTTAATTTTATTGTTTTCTAAGATTTATGTTTGGCTGTTTTTATATTTTGAGAATTTAGAGGAAGAACTTCTAAAAATTAGAATCATTTTTGAAAATTTAGTGGAGATTAAGTTTAAAAGTCAGATTCAGAGCAGTGTTTTAGTACACTACTATTTGTATAAAAAAGGAGCAGAAGCAATATATATGTTCATATTTGCTGTGCATGCATACCAGTATTTGGAAGGGGTCACAAGGAACTAATAATCTGGTCAGCCATTGGGAGGTGGGAACTGGGTGGAAGGGGAACAAGAGTTGGCTATCGCCTCTTCACTGTCCATCTCTATGTTCTTTATTTAAGAATGAAAGTGTATTACTTTTTAAAATAATTTGAGCTAAGCTTGTTGGTTATCTTTAAAAGTAATGGTTTCAGTAGACCCTGGATTTTCTTAGTCCCCAATGGCACTGTCTGTGACTTCTCTGTTATCCTGCATCTGCGAACCACAGCGAAGTACACTCTGGCTTGGTGACTGTGACCCTAGTCTGTGAGGACCAGGAAATACTGAGGTGTGAATGTTTGCCTTTTCTCCACGCTTCCCTGCTGGGGATCAGCAGCCCTGGGGAAGTGGACAGTCCTGGATCTTGGGTCAGGAAAGACGACTGTGGTCAGCTCCAGCACGTCCCGGCTGTGTTAGTCACAGCTTGGCTCGGTAGGCTTTTAAGGGTTCTGCACTCAGTTCCACTGTGTGGGTTTGTGTGTGGGGTGTTCTGCACACCAACAAGCAATTCTCCTATAATTCAACTCAGTTATGACACTCTGTACCAGGAGATAGCATCAGATGCTACAAATTAAGGGCTCAGTCCTTTGTATACTTCCGATGCCAGCCGCAAGTACATGTCCCCAGGTCATTCATAACTCTGTCCAAATTGGCTGCAAATTGGCTGTTCCCATGACCTCTTCCCTTGAATTCAGTAACTTTGCTAGATCAACTCAGAACTCAGGGAAACACTTATGTATAGTACAGAAAGATACTGATGAACATGCAGATGAAGATATGTAGGTGTAGGGCAAGGTATGTGGGAAGGGACAAGGAACGCTCTCCAAGAGCTCCATTCTCCCCAAAGCTCCACATGTTGAACCCATCCTTTTCAGGTGTTATGGAAGCTTCTTTGATTAAATCATAATCCATCCGAAGGAGGCAGGCAGAGGTGGTGGGCACTTGCAGGTAAAAAGAAAAGGCTTCCTCCTTATGAGTCTTGCCTGTTGTTCTGTCTGGTTGACCAAAAGAATGCTAAACCAACTTAACTCTGAGTCTCCAAACAAGCAGCCAGATTCATTTGCAATTTTAACTCAAATTAAAAGGAGAACTTGGTCCCACAGACCTATTCTTCCACTTTTGGAAGCTTGATTCCTCATGAAAAGAATGATCTTACAATGAAGAATTTTTAGAAACCTCTCATCTGGGCAGATTCCCCCAAGGACGCTCACAGATCAGCCTAAGGGAAAAACCAGAAGCGTGGCTGTCTGACAAGGGAGTGGCCTGCCTGGGAAAGTAGTGGTTCCCATCTCTGGTGGGGCCTCACGGAGGCTGGATGGCCAGGGGTGAGGATGCTGTGCAGTTGATTGGCTGCCCTGTCAGGCGTTCTGAACTCTTGTGACTATGAATCCAGACAGAACAGGACACTGTATGCCTGTTCAGAAGCAAGTAGCCAGATGAAAAAGTACCCTAGGCTCTTTTAAATCAAAAACAGGATGTACTTTTTTTTTTTACTCAATATGCTTTATTTAGAATTGCCATGTGCTGTTTTACCTAACTAAATATTCCAGATTATTTTACTCTCTCCAGAAACATTTTCTCTTGATACTTTTCTAGTTCCTTGGTGAAATCAGGTGTTTATTTTTCCAGTAAAGTCATGTGGACAAAAGAATTTTAGTAATAATTTTTGCTGGCTGTATGTTAGTCTTTGTCTCTTCTTTCATGTCTATAGAAGTTATTTGGTTAAAACTAAAAAAAAGGCACCTTTAGTTTATTACAGTGTAACAATTTTATTTTTTTGAAGATGTTATTTATTTACTTTTTAGAGAGAGGGGAAGACAGGGAGAAAGAAAGGGAGAGAAACATCAGTGCGTGAGAGATACAGAGTTTGGTTGCCTCTTGCATGCCCCCAATTGGAGAGCCTCCTCCACAACCCAGGCATGTGCCCTGGCCAGAAATTGAACCTCTGACCTTTTGCTTTTCAAGCTAGTGCTCAGTCCACTGAGCTGCACCAGCCAGGGCACAATTTTATTTAAAAAAAAAAAAGTTTTATTTGGAAATTTTGAATATACCCAAAGTAGAGAATAGAATAATGAATTTCTTTATACTTATCATCAGTTTCAATAATTTTTTTGTTTTATTGAGATATAATTGTCATGAAACATTGTATTAGTTTAAGATATACAACATAATGACTTGCTGCATGTACATAGTTGGCCCCTGAACAACGTGAGGATATCGGCACAGACCCTTGTGTAGTCAAAAATCTGCGTGTAACTTCTGATTCCCAAAAAGCTTCTTACATTGTTTGTCAGTGTCGGCCTCAGCCTCCACAATGGATTAGTTTCAAGACTTTCCTCCGATACCAAAATCTGAGGATAAGATAAAATCTCCTATGTAAAAATGCCATAAATCAACATGTACAATCAGCCCTCTGCACCCACAGACTCCCAGCTGCGCATCCAAAACAGTACAGGTGCTGTGAAAAGTCTGTGTGTACGTGGATCCATGCGGTTCAAACCTGTGTTGTCCAGGTATTAACTGGATTGCGAAATGGTTACAACAGTAAGTCTAGTTAACATCCATCACCTCACACAGTTACAGATTTTGTATTTGTGATGAGAACTTTTAGGATCTACTCTTTTAGCCACTTTCAAATATACAGTACAGTCTTGTTAACTACAGTTGCCATTGCCAGGACTAATTTATCATAATACGGGAAGTTTGTATGTTTTGACCACTTCACCTATTCTTACCCCTCATAATTTTCAACATTTTGTGATTTTCTTTCATCTATCCCTCCCCTCTTTTTAAAATTCTGACTTACAGGTCTCTGTTAAACCCAGTGAGGGGTCTTACCAAGTTCAGGCACAGTGGTGTGTCTGGAGCTGCTCAGATTGCAGTGCGACTGGAAGGAGGGGGGAGGGTGGTCAGCGCCAGCCTGTGACTATTTCTTATGTCCTTGCCCTATGACAGGAAGAAGCAGGTGATGGGATGAAACTAGGGGTCAGGTGCTTTGGCTCCTTGCCTACTGGACCTAAACTACCCACTTGACCCTTCCAGCCTCTGAGGACACCTTTGGCCTTCCTCCATTGGCGAGTTGCATTCCTGTGTAACCTTCCCCCAGGCCAGGCACCTTCTGCCCTGTCACTGCCAAAGTCTTAGCTCAGAAAACCCAATTTTTCCTGTCACAGTTCTTTTCCATCATTTGTCATCACCATGAGAAGCAAATCAGCTTCTGCTGGAGGGAATAAATGGGCAGACCCAATGTACCCTCAGCTAATTTTTCTAGTCCTGATCTTACTAGCAAAGTTGAAAGGGGAACTGCACTCAACCGAAGGCCTCTCTCTCCACGGAACGCATCTCACCAGCCAGGAAGGTGGGGGTGGGGGACAGGCAGTTTCAAACTTCTACCTCTGTGGGGGCTTGTGTAGTGTTTCCTGGAAAGACAGGAACAGGCTTTTTGAGGCCTGAGTCTGCATTAACTCCCGCCAGGCCCACATCCATCCCTGTGGATCTGAAGTGGAAATTCCTTATTTTATTATGGAAAATTTCAGCTATGCTCCAGTTTTAGTAATTAGCAACATTTTGTCATTTAAACTTTTTGATCACTCATCCTAGTAATAAAAATGAATTTTGTGTGCCAATCTGGGCATGTGTATTTGTTTGTAAATTACATACATGTACCACTCTACTATTACATCATGTACACCAAAACAGAAAACTAAGTGGAAACAGAGCTTCTAATTTCTTCTTTCCACCATATTCATTTCTCGTCTACCCCTGGGCAGCACATGCACTGTTGGCAGCCCAGCAACTTAGAATAGTAATTTACCAAGCATGTGTTGGAACCTGCTGTCACAGACACTGCTGAGAGACGCAGTGCTGAGGAGGGATGACAGCCTCACTGCTGCAGCCTCTGGGCCAGTAGGAGGTCACACTGACCTCTCCTGGGCAGAAGTGTTCTCAAGCCCTACTTGGCACAGTGACTTGCTCATCTGCCTTTTTCTGAACGAAAGCCCCCAGCATGAACCCTAGGCCGTGTAGTCTGAGTTTTTATGCTTTGTTGTTATTTCTTATTTTGATATTTAGCCTGGACCTCTGAGATCATTCTGATTGCTTTTATTTTGTGTGTGTTTGAATCTTTGCTGCCTTAAGAAAACAAACTGTTTTATCTGTGATTTTTTTTAAGAATAATTATTTAGCTTAGTTTATCTTACTAACTTTACTTCCCTTTTACCTTTCAATTACTTTACCCAGTAAGGACTAGGAAGGGGCAACACAAGGGACATGATGGCAGGCCTGGACTCAAGTCAGAGGACTGGGTGCTAGCATCCCCTCTGGCCTGCTCTGTTCTGCGTAGCCTCTTTCCTTCCTTACAGAGGACTTATCTGATCCTTTGGAGAAGATTGAACCCCAATTTCAATTAGTCAAAGAAGGCATAGCCTCCATGTTTCAGAACAAAACCAAAAACAAACTATTGGCCCTGGCCTAGTAGCTCAGTTAGTAAGACCACTGTCCCAATACGCCAAGGCTGTAGGTTTGATCCCCAGTCAGGGCACACACAAGAATCAACCAATGAATGCATCAGTAAGTGGAACAACAAATCTTTGTTTCTCTCCCTCAAATCAATAAATAAAACCACTACCCATCCAGAGAATTCACAGGCTCTGAGACTCCAGTTACTCTAGAAGACTGGAATAAGACTAGCTCGAAGATAGCGTAGTACTGGCAGGCTGCTGGGAGAAAAGCTTTGCCTTGTTCCCAGAAGCTAGGAGCCCTTACAGGAGTTTCATGAACCCAGGATCTCGCCCTCTGGCAGGCATCAATAAGCACCAGCTCCTGCCCAGGGCTGCCACCAGGAGGGCTAAGGAAGAGGGTGGGGACCTGCAGTCACGGAGGGCTGGTGAGGTTCTGGCCGGTCTGACCCTAGACATTTGTCAAGTGTTTTAAATTTCTCTTTAAGGCTTTTTTTTAACCCAAGCTATGAAATCCTTTTTATTCTTCTCAGTTTATAAGGTAGAATTAAATGGTCCGTTTAACACCAAGGTAGTGAAATCATAGCCTCTTCTTTGTTGAGGGCAGGTCTTCACGACTCCCTTCATCACGAGAACCGAAGGAGGCACTGGCTGTGGCTAGAATGATCACCAGCTGGGTTCCCAAGGGAGGCACAGTTGTCTCTTTGTGAGACCTGCCCTTTTTTGACACTCTCCCAGTAACTATAGCCCTGCATATAAGTAAAGGGCCCTGAGAGCTCCAGGAACTGGCCTGGCTGCCTATACCTTCCCCAAGAGAAGTGTATTCAGTATTAGGGGCTAGTCTTTCATGCATTCACTAAGAACTAAAGAAGTAAAGTGCTGAGCACTATTATGGGCCAGGCAGAGATCCTGTACAGCAAAATAATGCATATTAGTGTGGCCTTAGGGTCAAGCATTAACTCACCCTACCTAGTACCTTTCTGACCTGTTAAATGTCCAGCCAGTCTCCTGTCCCACCTGAGCTGTGTTGGGGAGGGGAAAGCAGATGTGGACGCAGACATATACAGGAGTTGAGAATGACAACCAGGGCTGAAGGTGCTCCTGTTTCCTGTTGGAGACAGGGCATTCTCATGGCAGAAGGAAAGAGTATTTGAATGTTTGGACAAGATATACATCATGTTTGCTCATGAGCTGTTGCCTAAAGAAAGCCACAGGCCCTGCCAGCATTCTTTTCAGCCATTCTTCCCAGGCTGCAGCTTTTGAGATGCTGTGGCATAGGCAGCAGGCGGATGCCTAAATGAGATCTCGGTCCCTTGAGGGAGACTTTGCAAGGCTCAGAATGCTGGGGAAGCCCCTAACAATGATGCTCCTCTTGCTGTCCCAAAAGGACTCTGTAGGGTGGCCTCATCTTTAACTAGGTGCTTCTGGGTGCCAACCGCCTGGACATCCATTCTTCTTTGAATGCCCAGTGTATTATCAGCTCACGCTGCCCTAATGCAATACCACAGACTGGGGGGACTGAAATAGCAGAAATGTATTTCTTCATAGTTCCAGAGGCTAGAAATCCAAGATCAAGGTGTAGGCAGAGTTGGTTTTTGGTGAGGACGTTCCTCCTGGCTTGCAAACGGCTGCCTTCTTGCTGTATGCTTACATGGCCTCCCCTCTGGTCTCTCTTCCTCTACAAGGACACTAGTCCTGCTGGATTAGAGTGCACGACTATGACCTCCTTTAATCTCAGCTCCCTCCTGAGAGGCCCCATATCCAAATACACTGCAGGTTAGAGCTTCAGCCTATGGAATTTGGAGGATACAGTTCAGTCCATAACAGCCAGTGTCCCTGGGGTAAGGCAGCATTTACAATACATAATTCAGCGTTCTCAACAAGCCTGCAAGGAAGTTATCAGAATCATCTTTTCCACCTTACAGATAAGAGGAGGATGAAGTAACTTCTTAGTAAGTACAGGATCCTGGACTAGAACTGTTTCTTTGATTCCAAATCACATGTTCTTTAATCTGCAGCACAGAATGTTGGCCTTATGAACACTGGAAATGAAATACCACACACTTATTGAATTAATAAGGATTATGTAATATATGGAAAATTATTTACCAAATGTTAAGCACAAAAAATAGATCACAAAAATATATTACCTCTGTGGGTATAACCATGAAAAATTCTGGATAAAAAACTATGGATAAAACTTGCAAAGAAACAAAAAATGAAGTACAGGGTGGGAAAAAAGCAGGTTTACAATGCAAGAATAAACTGTTTTATGTACTCATAGCTATAAATCTCCTCTCCCCTTTGTACTTTGTCTTCAGGGTGGCCAGGTTTTGCTGTTTTTTTTTTTTTTTTTTTTTTTGACTTAAGAAATACACTTTTAAATGACAGAATTTTAGCTCTAGCAAGCAAGACAAGTTACAAGTTGGTAGAAACCAGAGAACCATGTGTCTGTTGTCACTAGTTTTGGGGACCCAGAGACTTAGGCCAGGTGTCACACACCACAGTGTTGGACAGGCTGCTTCGCTCTTCACCCCTCTCCGCCCCAGTGCCCCTGGCTGGACAACTGCTCTAACTCTGCTGATCAGCAAGGCAGGGCCCTGGGACTTGAGAAGGCCGGAGCCAAATGTAGTTTGGACGATCAGCTACTGTAGGGGTCAGGAATGGAAGCTGGGACACAGTGAGGAGGAAAAGAAAATATTGAATATAAGCAAAGACTGCCCCCATGACTGAGTCCAAGCAGCACAGGATTTGGGCCAGCAGGAGTTAATGTGAAAAGGCAAGTGTGAATAGAAAATATGTGTGTAATAGGGAGTCTGGGGGACTCTCCATGAGCTTTCTGAGACCCTCAGCCCTGGTAGGCTGGCCCCCAGAGCCAGTCTGGTCCTGGCTGTGCTCTGAGACTTCCAGATGGAAGTGCTGTGTATGCAGTCACGTTGAATGTTACTGTAGTGGATGTATGACTTTGTTACTGGAGAGTGCTCCCCTTTCATCCAGGAATAGTCATCTGACTCGTGAATTGTGTCTATTTTGTGACCAGGTTCTGATAAAATGTGCTGTGGTGCACATCCCCTGGGTCAGCACAGGCGTTGAGGGCATCATGCATCCTTGAGCACACCTGTCACAATGGGTATTTTTCTTTCAGGCCCAGAAGCGGTTCCTAGTAAGATCTCTCTATTTTAGGAGTTAATAGATTTAGATTGTACAAACAGATTGAAACCAACTAAATCAGCCCAGACATGTTATCAGCCCACTCAGGAAAAATAGGAGTAATTTCCAAATCCAGTATGAGAAAATCCACATATTTTACAAAGAAAAATGAGCAATCAATTCTCAGCTAAAGGAAGCTCCCTATAAAAACATATTCCTCCAGAGGACTCCTTTCATAATATGTAAGCTATTTTATTTATGATTCAGTTTAACTAAAACTCTTGCTTCACATATTTCACAAACATGCACACTTCTGCGTAGGTTGCGCGCACACACCTGGCCCTGCCGTGCAAGATGCAGTGGTCCAGCCTAGGGTTTGTTCTTTGACAACCACAAACATCCTTTATGGCGCCATTCTCAAAAATGTTAAGAGTGTGCCCCCTGCACCCCTTAACAAAGGATTTTTGTTACTGACCATGGATTTATCTTGAATGTGTTTGTACATTCACTCCTGTCATTTTGGGAATAAAATGAGTTGCATGCTTTCTACTTGTATTTAGAGAATATTCTTTTTTCTCTTTAACTCAGGCTACAAAGTCAAATGTCTTGCACACTGAGCTGGTGCAGCGGTCCAGCCTGAGCGTTGAAAGCACAGGAGTGGGACCAGTGTGGCCAAGGGGATCCACTTTTTCCCTGGGAGCCCCTAAGTCTGGATTTTTTGGGGGGTTTTATTTATTTATTGTTAGAGAGGGTGGAAGGGAGGGAGAAAGAGAGAGAGAGAAACATCAATGTGTGGTTGCCTCTCACATGACCCCCACTGAGGACCTGGCCTACATCCCAGGCATGTGGCCTGACGGAATCAAACCGGCGACCTTTTGCTTTGCAGCCCGCGCTCAATCCACTGAGCTACACCAGCCAGGGCTAAGTCTGAATTTTTAAACATTGTCAATTGAGTCAAAATTATAAAAAGTCAGTCTGCAGAATAAATAGACCCCAGTCTGTAGTGATCTCATTTTATTTCTGATACTGTATCTCTGTTTCTGGACAGTGGATACTGTAGGCATCCACTTTATTTCTGTCTTAAATTTTATATTTTACATCTTTTACATTTCAATTGTACTTCCTAGTTGCTGGGATTCGATATGTGAATCAGTAGTCCCCTGATATTCCACCTCCTCACTCTGACAACTTACATTAACGTATTATCCTTCTCAACACACGAAAGACTATTTTTAATTACTCTGTAACTATATAGAAATGGCTACCTTATTTACCTTGACTGAGGCACAGTCATGTGTGAAAACTAGATGATCACTCTTTGACTTATTTGTATCGGTTGTTGTCGTTGAGAGTCACTGGCACTTCTGTGCTCACAGGCCACTCTCCTTCCCTTTTCTTTGCAGCCCTTCCACCAGGTGGACAGCGTACGTGGGACCCGCCACCATGGGCTGGTGGAGAGGGCCTCGAGGACCCGCTACCACCCCCTGCACCGACGTCCTGTAGACAAGCCGGGACGACAAATATCCTTTCTCGTCTGAGGAGAGTGTACATTTTGAGATGTTTGGAAGGTTTTCAGGATTTGTCTTCTCTGTGATTCCTCTTTGGCTTGAAAATCCTCACTTGATCTGATGAATGGAGGCAATAAAAATAAGTGAGTTGGAAACTGGAAACATCTCTGCAGCCATTGGAAAGATCATTGCAAGTGTTTACAAAAACATCAATAAGGTTCCATGTGATGAAGTAACTAAACGTAAACAGCATGTAATTCAGCCCCATCACAAGGCCTTCTCAGTACTTGCTCGAGAAATCAGTAGTCAGAGTTAAAGCTGCCTTTGAATCACTTTGAGAGATTTAGTTATCTAGTTAAAACAGCTAAACAGATACGTGATTTATGTTTGTTTCTGTTGACCTGACCTGCTGTTAGAACTTACAGAAGAAATTTCATATGATTTTTTATAGTTATAGAGTTTCAAACTCAGTGAATGACAACCAAAGTATAAAGCTGGTATTTAGGAAAATTCTTATACAGTGAGGCACACCCCCGGGCTGTTCAGTGGAAATAGAGAGAAGGGGTGTGAAGTCACCTGACGGTTTTATTTGCCCAGACCTCCTCAGGGACTGAACAGTCTGTCCTGCTGGATGAGCAGCATTGTGCTAAGGGCTCAGCTTGGAGGGCACAGAACCGATCTGGATTTTGGGGTAAGGACGTAGACTAAGCGTGCTGGGGGGCCCTGCTCTCCCTCTCCACTCCTCACGCACAGAGGTGGAAGAAGGCACAGAGGCAGGGAGAGTCTTACTGCAGAGCTGAATTCCTGGCAGTGGTGGTAGAATTGGCTTCAGGAGCCTGAAAACCAGGAAGTTGGGGGGCAGGACACCCATGTTTACTGAGCACCTCCCCATGCCAGGCACCGTGCTGGGCAGCTTACATGTCATTTAGTCCTCAAGACTTACTGAGTGGTTTATTTTTTTAACCCCATTTTCCAGTGAGGAGACTGAGTGCTCAAGTTTCTTGCCCAAGATTCCCCTGCTGAGGTTAGGGCAGCCCAGATTCAGCTCAGGTTAGGCTGACTGCCTGGCCTGGGCCCACCCCTCACTGCACCATGTTTGTCCACTCAGTTGTGCCCAGGACCACACACGAGGAAGGCTCGTGGGGGAGCCATGGGGTGCACAGAGAAAGCTGCTGCTTTTCTTGCCTTCAGGCTCCCTGCAGTTTTTCAACTATTCGAGGCAAAGGATATTCCCCCGGGACAGTTATCCCTCCCCTCCCCTCTGCCCCCAGGGACATAGCTCATTGGTTCCCTGACTCCTCGTTGTGGATACTGTGCGGCTGTTATTAGGAAAAGGAAGATGACAACTGATGTTGAGAATTCGTTCCCTGGATATGTGGTAGCTTTCACACGGAATGCAGAAGGAAAGGTGAGGCAGGGCCTCAGCAGATTCACACGTGTGTGGGTGGGGCCTACTTCAAACCGTTGTCAGATCTCTTGGAATTTTCAAGCAAAAGTCTGTATTTCTTTGCTTGGTTTTAACAATATATCTTCTTCTGTTTCTCACTTTCCTCTTTCTGTATAGGCATTCTCTCTAAATACTGTATATTTGTGTATGTGTAGTTAGATCCTTTTTGCAGAAAGTATAGTCTAAATGTACACACATGCTCACAGCTGTTACAACCAAAGGAATAACTTGGAAGAGGAGGGGATTGAAGAAGAGCCATGGAGAGGAATGTTGATTCACATAACGATTTAAGTATCTGCTGGTGTCAGGCACCAGGGTAGACGCTGCTGATATTATGGCAAACGTAGCATGGCCCCTACCCTCAGGATGCTTCTAGTTCAGTGCAAGAGGCAGCTAGGCAAGGAAGTGGTCACAGCCCAGTGCCGTGGCTGCTGAGGAGGCAGCCCAGGGGCTGTGCTAGCTTATAGGAGCAGCCTGAGCCAGCAGGGGAGTGGGTGTGCAGAGAAGGCATCCTGGAGGAAAATCCGAGGTTTCAAGGATAAGTAAGAGGATAATGTGTTCATTTATCCAACAGATATTTACAGAGCTTCTTCTGTACAAGGCACTGTTGTAAGCCCTGGGGACTCATTGGTGAATGAGACAGACATGTCCTGCCTTCTTGAGGTTACAGTCCTGTGGGATATGACAAACAGCAAACAGGTAAAAAAAAAAAAAATGATTAAGACAATAATCTCAGAGAGAGAGGAAGGTCACTGGGAAGGGAGCAACTTGTGCAGAGTCCGGGAAGGGGAGGCTGTGTTGTGGTTCAGGGGATTTTGTCTCTTTTCGGGTTATGTGTCACAGGCTCTGATCTGGCCCTGTGTGTGGGTCAGCTTCTGAGAGCATCAGCAATGCAGATGGACTCCTGAGGGGAGGAGAAGTGAGGGCCCAGTTAACATACAGATGAATGGAAGTTATTCAGCAAACAGTAAAAGTCCGATTCTAGATGCTCCTCTTAAGCACCTAACTGGGGTCCTGGGACTGGACATCTGATCAGAAAAAGTTCTTTAGCATAGGCCCACCCATTAATGAACAGTGAGTCTGTTCTGCGCAATCAAGGGACTGTGAGGTCCAATGAAAGATGAGAGTGGAATGATCTCATGTTGAAGGTATTAATATATTCAGGAGAACTTTTAGAGGAAGAGGACTGTGATCCCATCTTTCCTATAGTGGCATGTGTTCATTTGATGTTGCCTTTTCTGCTTGTTTATTGCCTCCTTAATGAAGTTTTATTGCTTTAAAGTATTGACACTGGTTTGAATCTTTGCTAGAAAAAAAAATTATATTCAGTTTTCTCTTGTTACAGCTATTTCTTGGGTATTATTTTAGAATGGGCAAACTGGCCTAGCCAAGGGTTAGGCCCTATTATATAGTGTTCTCAGATGTAATGAACATTGTTTAACAAATATTCCAGCTTCCTTCCAGAGTGGGCAGCCACAACAAGAAGAGCACTGGCATGGGGAGATTCCTTCTGCAGTGGGCAGCCGTCACTGCAGAGGAGGCTGGTGCAGTGAGCGCTGCTGTTGGTGTGGGTGGGCACCGCAAGCACAGAGCCAGGCACTGCCCAGCAGGGCTCTGGCCAGGGGCCACACTCCAGGCAGAGGAGAGGCGGGGACTGGGCCTGAGGACTCAGGGTAGGAGCTCTTCCACCTTTTTTGCAGCCACTCATGTCTTCACCAGCCCTCTCAATCCTCATGGGCAGCAGACATGTACCCCAAATGCCATCTTGTTGCACTTCTGAACTATAAACATAAATTTACAGCAAATGTAATAGTATCTCAGACCTGTGGGTAATACATTGAGAAAGAAAGGAAAACACTGGTGAATCATAGAAAATGCCTTCCTCTAAAGAGATGTGTTTTTAGAAAGAGTAAAACAAACGTTTAGAACATTTCTGATCTCTATTCCCAGGAAGGTGTGTGCTGCATCTAAGAAACTAGCATGCACAGCCAGAAAGAGATGCCTTGAGACCTGCCAGTTAGGAATGGCTGTCCTCTTTGGCCTAGGTCTTGCTTTGGCTCTTTTCATTCAACAAGGTGAAAATTTCAGGGCCTTGGTTTAAAGAACACGGCTGCTTTAAAATGCATGGTCTGCTACATTTAAGAATCTCTGTGCTCTCCTTCCTGGCTCTATCAGTTAATACCAGGGCTCTAGAAGCCCTGCAGACAAGAAACTTATCTTTAACCCAGGGTTTCCAAAATTTATTTGATCACAAAATCCAATTTTTGCCTCACACCCATTAGAGATTTTCATCTCAAAGGACAAGGAAATGCTGGTTTTTAGAGTCCTAAACAAAAAAAATACTCACACTTCAAAATTCCACACGCCCCTTTCACTCACGAGCTAAGGGAACCAAGATGTTCTCCTGGACACAAAGACTCAAAAAGATGTCACTCATCCACCTCCCGTAACATTGCCTTTCACGTGTGTTCTGCAGGACAGAGCTGGAGGTAAAAGGACAAGAGGAAGTGGAGTGAGGGTGAAGGCACAGTTGAGAAATTAGGAAGGACCCAACATTGTGACCAGCTTTGTATATTAAATCTGACCCTGGAATGCATGCTGGTAGGTGGGGTTGATGAAGCCAACACCAACTTCATTTATCCCACCAGCTGCATGAAAGGTCACAGGCCTGCCTTACTGACTCTGCCCTTGGTCATTCAGAGTTCCTGAGGGTCGAGGAGAAGGTGGCAGCCCCAGGCTGCCTCCAGAGGGCAGTTCCTGCGCCTGGCCCCAGGTGCACTTACCACATGGGAACAGGAAGCCAAAAGAAGAACCCCACTCTGCTCACCAGCCACAGGGCAGGCAGCATACAACAGACAGGGTGGAACTTGTTTGGAGGTTCTGTGGCTCAGTGTCCCCACCCACGAATGAATGGGCCAACAGATGTCTTCTCTTATCACCAGAAGAGCTGCTCCCCTTTCTTTGGGGAGGAGTAAGAACTTTCCCTCTAACACTCCAGGAGTACGGAAGGAGTAGGAGTCCCTTGTCAGCAGATTGAGGCAGGGATTTTCCTCCTCAGACCTGCAGGGACTTGGGGTTCCCACCTGGAGCACCAGGTGGGTGGTGTCCTCCATGACACACGTGGGACTGTGTGACATTGCCATTGGAAAGGCTACAACGCTGACTGTACCTCGACACTGAAGACTTGATGTTGGGTCGTCATGTTATTGCCACACTCCTGCATTCTGATTTGTGTTACTGGTGCTGAGTAACTGGACTTAATGACTTCAAGGGCAGCAGGTGCTGAGAGAAGTAGTTAACTCCTACCTGATGAAACTAAACTTTTCTGGACAGTTATCAAACTCTAAAGAAAAGAGAAAGGCAGATACTGCAGGTTGTGAGACTCAGTGGCTGCTGCTGAAGGGCTCTGCCCACCACCGTGCTGCCGTGCCCCATCTCTCGGAGGCCTTCTCGTTTCTTTACCGCTGTTTCCTCTTCTGTCTCCTGCTGTAGTGCCTTCTAATCTGTATTTCGTATAATTAAGTCTAATTAAATTCATGTTGAAGAAAGGTCTCTTTTGAAAAAAGATTCAGATTAAGAAATAAGATAATAAACATGATAAAACTAATACACAGAAAGTGAAACTTATCGTAAAGTGTCTCCTGGTAAAGGAAATATTTCACACTAAATCATTAAGAGTTCATTAGCTTCGTGGCCACATTTTACTGATGCCAGGTTCTGCATTCGCCTGGGGCTCCCAGCCCAGCCTGCATGTTGGCCTTGTCTCCATCCAGGCTCCGCTTCCTCCTGAGTCTAAGTGTGATGGCTTCTTGCCTCAAGAATCATTGATGGGTTTTTAGTAGGAGAGAAATATGATTAAAAAATTGCAGAGAACTGTTCTTTCGGTGCAGTTAGCTCAATTAACCAAAATGTCTCTGTTGTACTCCACGTGTATGCTGCAGGAACACGTCTGTTTCTCCACGCATCTGGAACACACAGACTTCATGAAACGCAGTCCCTGACCACATAAGGAAGTTTACGTTTCTCCACCATCTAGGGCAGCTCTTTTTGTTATAAGTAACAGGAACCCTCCTTAACTTGAAAAATTTGTTGGCTTATGTCACCCCAAGGCTAGGTCCAGGGGTTCCTACAATAGCATGGGGATTCCATCTGTGAAGGGCCACCTTTGTGTTGATGTCACATGCAGACGGGCTTTCGCCACCTCAGTGTGGGGAGCTCCTTATTCCTCCCCTTAGAAGCTCTCCAGTCTGTTTGTCTCATAAGCTCATCCCTGGACCAGTCGCTGTTTCCAGGGGAGGAAGGTACCTGACTGGAAATACTGGGCCTGGGTCCCTCCCTCGGGACAGGGAGGCCTGCACAGAGTGAGAGCCTCACCACGTCTAGGGTGGGTGGGGGAGGGCATTCTTACAAACACAAGCTGCAGGGCAGGCATGAAAATAAGAAACGCCCCACATGAATCATACAGAGACGGCACTGGTTAGAAGATAGGGGAATGGACTCTCCAGAGGAAGTTGATAAGAGAAAGCCTGGAGGAAGAGCTAGTGGGTGTAGAGATGAAGATAAGAGCCCCAAACTCAGTTGTTTAACTCTCCATAATTCCAGTGTCTTAATTCTGCTTCACCTTTTCATTAAGTTTATTTTTCCTTTATTAAAAATTCTACTTTGATGGGAGTTCTTTTGGAGTCAGTTACCCCTCACAGCCCCTGGATGAGAGTTGGCCAAGGTAAGCAACCCTATTTTAAAGATATGATGGGCACGTGTTATTTTTGGATGCTTTCACTATATTTTATCTACCTTGAATGCTGTTTTAGTAGTTTCTAATATAAAGCATAGACTCTTGTTTGCTCTTATAAAGCTTGTCTTTTCATGTATAATCATAGGCTTATATGAAAGTGTAAAATGAAAAGTTATTTAAGTAAAGCTAGGCTTCACTTTTAAAACCTAATAGAAACACATGTGGAATACATTTACCAGTAGAATACTGACTTGTTATTCTGATATTCAAGACATGGAAAAGTAAACACCTGTCTCAGGGTGTTTAAAAAGGAAGCTGTGGAAAGGAACATAAATAAGCTTTGGGAAGCTCCCAAAGAGGTAATTTACACAGTGGATTTGATTAAGGGTCTCTCTGAATATTTTGGTATACAGAGGTATGCACCCCCCAAAAAAATAGTTTTTTGTATAGAAGGTAATAATATAAAATTAACTGAAAAGATTTCTGCATCTACTGTATGTGTGGCATCATTTCCAGAT
Source organism: Anoura caudifer (assembly GCA_004027475.1). Lineage (NCBI taxonomy): Eukaryota > Metazoa > Chordata > Mammalia > Chiroptera > Phyllostomidae > Anoura > Anoura caudifer. Next base: position 287,553 of record PVKU01000452.1, read on the forward strand.
CAAGTCAGATTTGGGAGGCATATGAAGTGTACACATTGGAAACAGCTCTCTAGGTTGAGCTGTGCCCTCCGTCCATTTTCGGGGCACACAGTAAACAAGTACTTATTGCGGCTGATGTAGGCAGGACCTGGCAACAATCTGTGTGAAGGGGGGCAACAGCTGGCCCTACCTCAAGTGGGTTTTCAACTACCCTCAGGAATCTTGGGACCCAAGATTGTAGGATAAGTACAATATTTTAAATCATAAAAAGATATCTCTAAACTGCTATTTTAAAACTAGTATCCAAGAAAAAAGTCTTGCGCTCTCCAGAGCACTAGGATTGGATGGATGTTTTCATAAACTGGGTAACAGTGGCAGTTACATTCCTCTTCGAGGGCCCCTGTGAAGGAGTGCACAGCCTTCACATCCGTACTGCCCTAGAATTCCCGGCGCACACACTGGGTGTGTGATGAGAGTGATGTTTTACACATCTGGAGTAAGGTCTTGTGTCCCCTAGAGAGCAGCTATCATAGATTTGAACTATTTAAAAAGGTATTCAAAGGTGCTTTATTGCCCACCACTTTGTTAAACTCCTTATGTGCCCAGCTAGCCAATCCCGTGCTCATGGATTGGTGGTAGTTTTATCATTGAAATCAGCGATCATGGGAACTGGAGAGATCATTCAGTCTAACCTCATTTTGACAATGATGACCAAATGGGCAAGCGGAAGGGACTTCCCTCAGGTTGTGCAATGAGGTGAGGGAGAATTCTCAGACCCAGGTCTGAGATTCTTCTTTGCTGCTTGTAGATTGAACTTGTGTTTTTATGTTACTCTGGCTTTTAAAGGCAGCACCCTCTTTGGAAAGAAGAAAAGCATCCTGGCTTCAGGCTGACATCTGCACTTAACAGGTACATGCGTTGTTTCCCAGTAGAAACAACTTTTCAAGACCACCAGTCCATTCGGTTGCCTGATATTCTTTATTGTCTAGTTGCCAGAGTCTGTTCCTATCAGTTGTGTTTATGTGAAGTGTAAAAAAAAAAAACGAGTCCCCACCACATACTGAGTGCCTGCAGAGGATAGAACAACACAGGGTAGGAGCACGAGGTCTGGAGTGGGGCCACAGGCCTCTTACCATGTGACCTGACCACGTTATGTGACTGCTCTGTGCCTCGGTTTACTCGTTTGGAAAAAGGAGATAATAGTGCCTGTATCAAGGTATGGCTGTGAGGATTTGAGAACAAATGGGGATGGCACGCAGTCTGTGCATGTTACCTCTTGTCACAGTCACTTTGGGCCAGGCTCCAGTGGTTGGTGTCTCTACAGGACATTTTTTCCATCCTGATAACATCCTATAAGAATGAGGGTTTCCCCTCCCCCTTGTTCTAAAGGGTTAATGACTTGTCCAAGGCCATTTAGCTAATATGTGATGAAACAGATTAAAAAAAAACTTTTTCCAGTACAAAATTTTAAACATACACAAAAGAAAAAAGAGTTAGAAGCAGTCCTGGTGCTCATCCTTCAGCATCAGTCCTTAACGTCCCACCAGCCTTGCTTCATCTTGACCCCCACCCCCATTGCACACTGGCTGGGCATTGTCTTCCCCTGTAACTGTATTGAATGCTGTAAGGCTGATAAGAACCTTTAAAAAACATAGCCACAATTCCATTATTGCACTTAATAAGTTAACAGTAACTCATTAATATTATCTAATGCCTGTCTATATGGTTTATGTGGGTGTATCTATTGGTATTTCTCTATTGAGAGTAGAAATTAAGATGAGAGATTTTTAAACATTACTTATTAATGAATTTTAAAGCAATGAAATAAAAATAACAAACCCATTGCATGCCAGCATAAATATATTTTTGAGAAAGTTGTATTTTCCAAAGCAAAACATTTATTGAGAAGAGTGGCATTGTGATCCCTTTAACAAGTCTCCTGACTGACAGCTGGATTCTCTGCTTACTCTCCTGTCTGGGGCCCCACCCCATGGCCATAGTTGCCGGCTGCAGAACGCCACTGCACTCATCAGAGGATGAGTAAAAGGGCAAAGTGCTTTTTAGTATTAATCCAAAGTCTCCTTGACTTGCACTCTTCCTGGAAGGGCTGAGAGCCTGTTGCTGTCGGCGATCCTCACACAGGAGGAATCACAGGCAGGCCTCAGAGGGGGCCACACATCTGACGCCTTGTTGAAATAGATCATTATGCTGTGCGTCAGCTTCAAGGCATAAAGCTGTGCAAGTACAGATTCAAGTCATTTGGGTGGTGTGGGTGAGCCTGAGGCTGTTATTGATGTGCGGGACTTCAGGTAGGTCCAAACCCCTCATTTTATGGATTATTGTAAATCGTTATCCTTACCTTCTCTCCCATTGGTAATGTGCAATGAAGAATATTGCATTTTCACTAAAGAGAAATGGATTTTCAGCCAGACTCTCTCTTCCTGCCCTTAGGACCAATTCTGATTCTGCTCTTCACACAAGTGCTCTGAGCACCAAGCCCCAGGACCCCTATGGAGGAGGGGGCCAGTTGGCCTGGCCAGCTCCATATGCTGGTAAGATGCAGCGACTGTGCTTCCTGCCTGTGCTTTCTGTTAGGGTCTTACCTGGTGCATGCACTGCTCCAGCCTGGTAGTCTTCAGAGAAGAAGCTGGCAGGGGAAAGGTGTGTATGCTCATGGGAAATGAGAATGGAGCTTAAAAGGTCACATACTTTGTTCCTGCCTCTCCTATGGCAGATTCTCCCTCCTTGGCATCTCTCGGCCCTGCAGTTGCCTTTCTTCCCCACTGTACTCATTGTATTCATGTGGACTCATCATAGCTTCATAACTGGTCTCCTTATTTCCAGTCCTGTACACCTCTAATCCAGTTTTATGTGGGTTCTCTGAGGGCCCTCTCTCTCATCTAAGATCTGAACAAACTGAGAAATAAAATCAGAAGTGACAGATGGAGCCATGTATCATCTTTATTGATGACAAGTGGGCCTGGCTTCTCTCTGTGGGTCCATGCCTGTTGTACCTGAACCCCAGAATGAGGCCAGCTGCCCTGTAGCCCTTGCCCAGAGCAGCCACCATGAGAGGGCTGTGGGCAGATGGAAGGGCAGGGCTGAGCAGAGCAGGCACACCCTGAGAAGGAGAGGGGCTGGATTGGGGCTGGGCATCGCCGGCACTCTAGTACCCCGTTTTGCTGGGTAGAGCATTGTTCCACCTCCCTTGGGCCAGAGTAAAGGCGGGGAGAAAGCCAGGAGCAACCAAGAGTGCGAAAATCATCTTCATGTCATCTGCTTCCAGAGTGAGCTCAAATCTGATCACATTGGTCTCCTGCTTACAGTCCTCAGTCCTACCTCCACCCAAGGAGAGAGCCCATGCCTCTCCGTCTGCAACGACAGGAGCACCAGGCCCTGGCCCTCACCCTACTCTGTCCCTCCTCACTCTCTGAGGTAGCCATGGGAACCAGGTCGGGTTCCACTACTGTTTCCTCCTGTTCCCATCTCTTCCTTTCTTAACCCTCTCCTGGCTTCCCGGTCAACATCTCAGCTTTGTCGCCATGTCTGTGGAGCCATCCTTGACCTTCCTGTCTTTGCCAGCCCAGAACTACCCACGTCCTTCTCACACCCCAAAGCGCTTACATGCACCTGTGTCATGTCTCAGCACCTGTGTCACTTGTGACTGCCTTTCTCATGGTTGTGCTTCAGTCCCATGCTCAGGGCGGATTTCTTGCTGTCAGCACCTTTCTGGGCTTGTCCCCAGGGAGCCCTCTGTGGTGGGGCAGTGTGTGGAGTCTATGCAATGGCCACGTGCACGGAGCCCGCACTGGCCTCGAATCTGAACCTGCAACGGGCCGGCTCACTAAGACATGGTCTGAGCCTGCCTTTTGGGGCTTTGTAATCTAGTAGGAACAATGGCTTTGATTTATCCCTTCTGTACACAAGTCAATATTCCAGGTTGACGCTTACCCACAAAGAGAAAGGACTTATGTGTTTGATCTTGGAACAGGTGAATAAATCTTCAGACCAGATAACACCAGCTTTTCTGATTTCTTTACTTTTTAGACAACTTAAAGCCTAAATAGTCATTCCTGCCAAGGCAAATGTACCTGCTCTTATTTTCTTGTACATAGTAGGGATAGAATTTAATAACAATTGTTGCTATATTTGTCCCCTCGGTGCAATTCAGAGATGACCACATTTGTCTGGATAGTTGTTTGCTTGTAAAGGGTGCAGCCTTTTAGAACCAATTGAGGCCATCTAGCCGTGTGTCCACACATGGGGAGATGAGAGTAAAGGTGGCAGTTCTATTGGAGTTGGGCATGAGTTAGAGACCTGGGCTCCCTGCAGGTGGAGTAGTTTAGCTCAGACTGGGTAGAGATGGGAAGACATAAGCAGAGCCTGTGATTGGTGGGGGCCTGTGACCACAGTAAGATCTTAGTCTCCCTGGAGTGGGAGCAAACCAGGCAGATTGGTCTGTGCCCCGAATAAAGGGCTGCATTTCTGCCTCTGCCATTCCTTCTGGGTGGAGTTTGCTCTAACAAGGGCTAAAGGCCTAGAGAGAACAAGGAAATCATAGCAAATTTAAGGAAGGAGCTCTGAAGGCTTGCATACAAAGAGAAAAGAAAGTAACTAAAGAAAGTGATTGAGTGAAGTATTTATTTATGTTAAGAGTGATGCAGCCCTTCGGAGGGAAGAGGTGAGAAATGACAGAAGGTGTAAGTGAGGATGAAGAAGAAAGGCAGGAGAATGTAAATGCTGATCCTGATAGAGAGGCAAAGCAGAGAGAGAAAGGCATCCTAGAGCCGAGTTCCTGGGTCGACTCGAGAATCGTGGTGGGTGCTTCTTGTCACCTCGGCAGCTGAACGTTTGATGGCCGTGGAAGGTGGGCGGCCCTCCAGCTTGACTGTGAGGCTGCTTCTGTACAGTTGCAAGTATCGCAGAACTCAGAAACACATCCAAATATGGACGTGTTTACATGGGAAAGCCAGTGTGTTTAAAATATTATTCAAGTCTCCAAGGATGGGAATTATTTCTGGAGAATTATATTTGCTGGTGGGAGCTATTTTAGATAGTTTCATGCATTTCCCCCTGTAATTCATTAAAGTTTTTCATTTTCTTTTCCTTTTGAATTTTAAAAATATCAACTAGCTTTGCAAAAAGGTATTTCTTATTATAGGACCAACCAAATAAAGTAAAGATTAAACAAGTGATGGGAAAATGTAATTGGAGCCCAGAATGGGGCTTCGTAGCAGAAGCGGCACTCACCGCCCCGTCCCTGGGAACCTTTCCTGAGCACGATGGGGCAGCATCAGTGAACGTCCCCACTGGCTTTTGTCGTTGTTGTGAGTGGATGATGAAGGAGCATCTGCTCAGAGCTGAACTGCATGAGCAACGAATTTGCATCTATTCATGAGCAGGGATCCAAGAACACACAACCATTATTCTGACACAGGAGTAGTCGTCTTCATAAAGGCTACTGACTTCATGACAGTTACACATGAGTGATGAGCAGTTGATATACATGGCAGAAATGAACTTTTATACAGCCAAACAAGATTTTTATTATTTCTTCTTGTTTAATTATCCAGAATCCATAAAAAAGAAATGTTGATCCTTTCCTGGCAGCCCGTGCAGCTTAATTATCATTTCACACATATACAGAGACAATTAAGGGCTCTCTGTGGCACTTTCCTGTCCCAAAGCCTAGGACTGTCCCTTAACTCTCCTTGGCTCCTGGCCAGCCTGTGACAGAGGGCTGGGGGTGGTTCGCATCCTTCCAGAGAGCAGTCTGCGAGCTCAGGGATGAAGAGAGTGGAATGCTTGTCTTTTCTGCACCCCGAGCTCTGGAAACTGAGCCCAGCCAACTTCAGGGATCACAGCCCTGAGCTGCTGCTCCAGGACAGGCAGGGGCCCAGATGTCAGTGACCTTGCAACAGGCAATGCACTCTGACCTGCATAAGGGAAAAGTTTTGAAATGCAGATAAACCTGGAATAAGTGAGCCTGTTCATGACAGCGGAGGAAGAGGAGATAGGCACTCTATCCCAGGCCATAAAGAGGGGCAAAAAGATGTCACCTAGATGGCAGGAGGGCCCAGAATGAGGAGGCTGAAGTCCCAGAGGCTTCTTAAAGGGCCCACTCTGGTTAGATGATCCGCCTCTTGCTGCCCCTCTAGTCAGGGAGTCCAGACTGTGTGAGAAGTTGGATCTGTCAGGCCCTGGGAGCGGGGGCAGGGAGCACGGACTTGGATGCACTGAAGAAGGAAATCCCTCCCCTCCCTGGCTCTGAGGCTGTGAGGTTTTGGGAACACAGGTGCGGCTGCTCCGTTCCCTGTGGGACTGGTGCGAGTAAGTGTCCTCTTCCCAGAGATCCCGTCACAACTTGTTCCTTTTCATTTGTAACCCTCTGTTTATAGTTATGTCCTATGATAAAAAAAATCCTGGCTTGCATCTCTTGGTCATATGTTAGCTTGCTGCTAGCATGTCAGATATTGCCACCACCATCTCTCTGGTCACAAAACTCAAAACCTGGGTATTGGCTTCTCCCCCGCACTCTGCCACTTGGCCACATCTAGCATTTAGTGAAGGAACTTCATATATGTTGTGGGAACAATTGATAGGTATCTATCTTAAGTTTTTCTAGACTAGTCAGGTTGCTTACAGATTAAGCTTACCCAGAAACGTATCTAAACTTTAAGTAAGCCTATAGTTAAAGGCTGAGAACTTAAACTTTTCTCCTGATTTTATACTAAAAACCCATTTGGTATATTTGCTGCCTCTAAGGAGAATAATAACCTTACATTCTTGGCAGAAGTCTTTGGTTTCAGCCTAGAGCAATTGGATGTACTGTACTTGTCATTAGCAGTATATTTTATGGAATTAAAAATACTTTATTCAGCCAGAATTTATTCAAAGTCAAATTATTAAATTTTTGTGAAAAGCTATTACCACATACTATTTAAATTGACTGAGACTCCAGATAAGTTATTTTTTAAAAATAATATGATTCTTTGTAAGAAATATATATAAATCGACCTACAGTATGGAACTTCCCGCTTGTTCCTCTGGGCCCTCATGGTAAGTGAGAAGCAGTGAGGTAAACTTGAAGGCACCTTCCCTTCCCTGGGATAAAGTATTTGAGAGAGGTTTCAATCCATACTTCTTTACTTTGTAAGCTGAAGAGAGGTTCTCAGACTTTGCAAATTGTTTTTCTTTCAGGATAGAGGCAGTAAAACAATGTAAGAGTGAGATCAGGGTTTTAAAGGAGGAGAAAGGCAGATGGGAACCAACTTTAGGCTTACATTGGCCATATCTATCTAAATTTTAGCATAAATGCTAATGTACCTTAGATGAACATCAATCAGTGTACCAGAATTTGTTGGGATTTTCAAAATTCTATTCACATCAGAAAGAGTGACTAATTCATGGATAAATAAGATGAAGGCACGGTATAAAAGTATTTGTGTTCCCTCCCACCAGGTTTCTGTGACGGTGAGCATGACGGATGTGGGGAAGGTAGGGATGTATCTGCCACTGTGCGCCTGGACCCATTAATACTCGTGTTTCAGAACTTTCCTGAGTGCCAACAACTGCCTATTGGTTTACTTTTCTGAGACGCTCGATAACATTAGGGCTGCCCAGGACCACAGACACAAGAAAGAAAATGGACAGTTAGGTTATAGAGGCCTCTCGTCACCTGAGTCCCCACAGTCCCAGAGTCCCAGCCAGGTTGTGCAGGGAACAAAAGTTGTCATCACGTAAAAATATTAATGAATCATTCACTTAAACTTTGATTATTCCAACATCCCTCCCTCATCAGCTGCCTATCTTTGCCCATTTAGAAAGTTTTGAGAGTCAGTGATTGACAGATGTAAATAAGCAATGGGAAGAAAATGTAAATTGATGGCAAAATGAAATTGCAGATGCTGCAAAAGATACTGAGCTTTAAACCGATTAGCGTGATGTTGGTGATCCACTGAAATGACACTCAAAGCTGCTGACAAATGCGAGCCTGACACAGTTCACTTGTTCACTCACCACCAGGCACTGTTTTCTGCTCCCTGAATGTTAATAATATGAAGTTTGGTTTTTACAGTCTGAAAGTGAAGAACTCAGTTAGGTTTGTGTGTCACAGAGGTAAGCACCTTGCACCAGAGGCACAAGTCTCTGACCTCAGGCTAAACATCGCTGGGACAGAAATCAGCAATTCGCTTAGAGCTTCTTCAAATTCCCCAATGAGCCCTTTGAGGAATTCCCAACCAGCCTTGGATAGGAGAAGGGACTAAAAACAATGAACTTCTCTAAGGAAGCAATCCTCTCCAAGGCCTTGGCATCTGCCCTAACCTTATTCCTGCGACCAAGCTCTTAGGAGAAGTAGCCTTGAGCCATAAAGCCACCTCACTCAGTCCTTGAAACTTTTCCTGTCATCCATCAGTGCCTTAAAGAGCAGTTGTTTGTTCTCCAGCGGCTGGTTGTCTGGCTTCATAAAGGGTCTCGAGCCTGTTGCTCCCACCCTCCAGGTTGAGAGTCAGCTGTGGAGCTGGTATGCGCCTAGCATCGCCCTCAGCGCTCCCCAGGAAGCCAAGACAAGGAAACCAAACAAGGATGTTGGCAACATCAGTTCTTCAGGGTGGTTGGGCTGTCACCATTAAGAGAGGGCCCAGGAACGTGGGTGAAGCCTGGCAGGTGGTAGAGGAGGACAGCTGCCAGCACCGTGGGAGGGGTGTGCTATGAAGTCGCTGCAGTGGCTCTGGCTGTCGGGGATGTGGGGCCTCCCTTGCCCTGAGCCCCTTCCAGCCTTCCCCCAGTGTGGTCCTGTACTGAGTTTTACTACGTATAAGTTAAGCTTATTTTAGAGTTTTCCTTCCCACTTTGCAAACCTTTTTCTCAGGATTTCCTCTGAAATTGTGGTCCCTGTTTTATGTGACTTCTTTCTGGGGTCCATTACCCTTGGGTGCCTGTGTGGGGCTACAGCATTCAGCCATGACGGTTAAGCCAGAGCTTCCATGGTCGCCGAAACCTAGCTGCATGTGTGGTTCTGAGCCAGTGTCTCCAATGGTGAATCCCCTTCCTGGCAGCAGGTCCCTTAACTCCTGAGGGCTGGTCCTTGTCTTCTGGTCTCTCTCTGAGAACAGCACTGCGTACTTGGGAAAGAAAGCATTTTTTAACAAAGATACTTGGTTTGGCCCAAGGTGGGATGGCTGCCATCTAATGCAATGACTGTGCTTCCTCCTCCCTCTACCTCCAGGGGTACCTTTCCCAGGCCCGGGCCAGGGCCCACTGAAAGAAGAGAACCTGTTGACTGTTCCCAAGCCACTGCCCAAACAACTGTGGGAGACCAAGGAGGTAGGTGAGCAGGACTCAGCCATGTTTGTTGTCCCTGAATATTTGCACCTCAGAGATCATTGTAAGATCCCGCAGAGGGGAAAATGAGGAATTGGGGGGAAAGTAAGAGGATTTGTCTGGGGTCAGAGACAGGAAGAATACACTAGGGAATGGTGGTTCAAATAAAAATTGCCGCATTTGGTTAGTTAGCACAGTGATGTCTTGGCTTTCTAATTTGCATATGAATTGACTCATTCAGAAAAACCTATCTGCCCCCCCTGTCTCATTCATATTACTGAAAGCTCTCAGCCCTGGTTACCAGCCACAGGCAGACTTTCTGTTTTGTAGCCAACACTGTCTACCAGTCACCAGCATCTGTCCAGAATTGCCAGTTCACCTGATACCCCTTTTTTATTTTATTTATTTATTTTTTTAAGCTTTGTATTTATCTATTTTTAGAGCAGGGAAGGGAGGGAGGAAGAGAGGGAGTGAAACATCAATGTGTGATTGCCTCTAACACACCCCCAAATGGGGACCTGGCCCACAACTCAGGCATGTGCCCTGACAGAGAATCCAACCTGCCACCTTTTGGTTCATAGGCTGGCGCTCAATCCACTGAGCCACACCAGCCAGGGTGAGGTACCCCTTTTTTAAATCTAGAACATTTGACCCGAGTCCTCAGGGAGTCAGTAAACAAGACAACTGGTTTATGATTTCTACAAACCTTTGAGCATTTGTACCTGCAAGTGTGCTGGCGACCCACCATGCTCCTGCTCCCAGCTGGGCAGAGGGAGGGCCCGGGGTCCTTGGCCCACCCCTCACCCCACAGGGAAGCTGGTGGCTCTGAAAAAAAAAAAAAAAAAAAACGATTGCCGCAGCCCTTGGGGATGCACTTGCTCATGTTGCCTCTGTGCCTGACCACCCCACCCATCTAGGCTCCCCTTTCTGCTTTCTTCTGCTATGTCCACAGGGGTCCCCTTCAGCATTCGAGTGGGCTTCGAAGGTCTTCTGTAAAAGCAAGATGTACTTGATGTGTCATCATTTGGGGGAAGAGAGAGATATAAGTTCATGTCCTTGACCATGGGATAAGCAGCCCCCCTTGGTCTTTTCAGCTGTGGAGACACAGTCACCTTGGAGGCTTCCTCAGAGGACAATGGTGTCTTCTCCAGCAGAGGGGGCAGCAGCACCCACTTTCCTCTGGGCCCAGGGCCTCTCCCTCTGGGGCACTAGAGGCTCTCCTCTCCCTTCATTCTGAAGGGTGAGAAGCCCTCCGTAAGTCATTTCTGGGAGAAGACTTGTACCCACAGTTCACTGATGTTTCCAACACCCCATGTGTTGTCTGAGCCCCTTTTGCCAGCCATTCTGGAGCCAGGGCTTTCACAGTAAACAAGCAAACCAAACCCCACCCCCGCCTCAGCTTATTTTCTAGTTGAAATATTTCTTTTCTTTTTTCATCCTGTTTTATTTTTTGTATTCTTCTTTTCCTTTCAGGCCAATTGGTAAAGGAATGTTTATTTAAATGTAAAAAACATTGGCCTTTTTTGAAGGAAATAATATTCATCCAGAAGATAAGTTAATAAAGCATCAAATTAAGAAAATTTATTAACATTATGCCTAGAAAAGTCTAGTCAAAATGTGAAGGGCTGTTGGGGGAGGATACTGCTTCCTGGCTCTCGCACTGACTGGAGCCCCAAAATAACTTACACAGACTCTTTGAAAAACTTGAATCTGGCTTTACAGTGAGTGATCCCAGCTTTGTGTCTCTCCCCAGCTTCAGTCCCTGTCTGGGCGCCCTCGATCCTGTGATGTTCCAGGTGGCAAGTAAGTAACGTTCTTTCTGTTCATGGCTCAGGGACTGTCCTGAAGGTCTTCCCAAAAGGAAGGTCTCACTACTTTGTCACAGAACTCTGAGAAACCTCAGTGATTCTGTACAAATTGCAAGTCAACTGAATTTTTATAAAAACAACAACTTTCTTTTGGTACTCATATTTCATTTATTTAAAGTAATTATATTACATAACTGCAATAACAAATAAAACTGCCATAAATATGTGTGAGAATAACACGGCTGACTCTTGGTAAACACACAACTTGAAGCAGAAGCCTGCAGGAGTGGAGAGGAGCCCACCCGCCTCCCTCTGTGGGCACCTAGCACCTTGGTGCCATAGGAGTTCATTGAGTTTCTGCAAAGGTACCTAATATCACAGAACCGTGCACGTAAAAGGGATAAGTTGTATGTGACATGCATTTTACCACTATTTTAAAAATTAATGGAAGATCAATAAATAGGAAAATTTATGATATAAAAAGTTTCTATGAAACCATTAATGAATTTGTGTATTTAGTAGTATAGAATTTCACTCCATAAAAGAAGTGAGACACAAACATACATAGAGTGCAAAAAGATCCGTGGAGAGGTTCATGAGGAAACTAGAACCGGGGAAGAACAGGGAGATGACAGAGGTCATGAAGCCTGCATAGACAGATGCCAGGGGTTACTGACCAGTGAGGCCAGTTAGATGATACAGACAGGTGGTTGCCCGGGGGGCATGCTTCGACTGGCTGGGAGGACGTGCTCCACAGGTCTTCACAGAGAGGACAGAACACTTGGGACTTGATGGCAGTGTCCCAGGAGAGCACCAAGGGGCTGCATGAGGCTGCACCATGGCCTGCGATCAAACCAGCTCAGAAACAGCCAGTCTTACCAGGGCCAAAATAATGCGGTTTGAAAATGGGACCCCTGCTTGATCTAGCAGAGTACGAGCACCCATTTTCAAGGGGCTGGGGATGAACGCAGTCTGCGTCAGGCAGGCCTTTGATACTTTCTCCTCCAGCAGGGCTTTCCCTGAGGTTTGAGGGGCGCCGAGTTCAGGGCTCTCCCTGCAGAACACCTGGGGTGCAGACTTCTCTGTGGCTGATCAAATATAAACCCGCAGTCAATGTCGTTAACAGCCCCCTGAGCTGAGATGAGGGTTGACCTCTTCAGAAAGTCACAGGCCTGCCAGGACACACAGTTGGACAGCAGTACAGTAGTATTTAGTCTTGAGTCCACCGTCTTGCTTGTCCACTCCTGGTTTGGCACCCACCCCCACTGTTCCAGTTGAGTTGTCCTCAAGAAACACCCCTGTGATATGTCTTTCTATATGACAGTAACCCGGTGTCTAAAACAGAATTTGTCACATTACCCATACTACTTAGCCTTATCCCCCGTCCACTCTTACTCCTCAGGGTCCCTGTCTCAGTGGGTGGTTCCATCGGTCCCCCAGGCAGACAGTGAGGGATCACTCTTGAGTGCTTCCTTGAGTACCTCTCGAATCCATCCCATCTCATCATTGCCGTACTCCAGTTATGTCTTGTCTGACTGGTCAGCAGCATCATGACCCACCTCTCTGCCTCCAGGCCCTGCTTACTGCACCCGGTCTCCACTCCCCCCACCTGCAGGCCATACCGTCCTAAGAATGAGCAAACGTCTTTGCGTTCAGCTGTCCACTGGCTTCTTGCCATCAGCATGTCAGTTCCAGCCTCATCTGCTCTCTGCTTACTTCTCTAGGGCCCTCTCCCATCATCACTTACCTCTCTTAAACTTGACCTTCCTTCGGTGTCTAAGTTTCTAGGACACACTGTGGTGTCACGCTTTTCTGCTTTGCCCAAGCTCTACCTGCTATGATTTCCCTGCATAAATCATCTGAATTCTTTAGCCTCCAAACTCAACTCAGGTGGGATTCCAGGAAGCCCCTCCAGCCTGCCAGGTATCTTCTCCATGTGTAGACTGCCAGGCCGTGTCAGCGCACTGCCAAATTGTGTTGTATAGCAAGTTATTTTCTCTTTGGCACTATGTCCTGGCTTTGTCTGAGTCTCTCGAGGCCCCAGTATCAGTGGCTAGTTCCTAGGACGTGCTCTGCTGATCGTGCTCTGTTGAATGAAATGTCCTCAATTGAATTCATTCCCCTCCACCTCTTCCTGGACCACAGCCATAGCTTCTAACTGGTCCTCCCTGCTGTCTTTCTGCTTCCTTAAGCCATCCTCCACACCACAATGGAAAAACCAGATCTGGGAAGGTATCTGGTTGATAGAGAGATACTGTATTTTAATTTTTTTTTGTAGGAATGATAATTTAGAAATCCAGCAAACAGAACCCTGTAAATTACACAGCAGTGCCTCACTGGTTGTATGGTGTCTTCCGATTTTTAAAGTACTTTTGCATTAGTGTTCTCATCTGGTCTTGGAAAATATTCCTCTAAAGTGGGCATAGTTGGCATCCTCAGTCCAACCTAACAGGTGAGGAAATGGCACTTCAGAGAGGTAAAGCCAAGGGATTGAGTTCTCAAGAGAGGAAGAGGCAGAGCTTGTGTGAGGACTGGGAGTTTCGACAGCCACTGCTTTCATCTAGCAAGGAAACATCTCAGACGTGTCCTATTCCCCAGGTCTAATGGTTTTAGAAAGTAATACTTTTCTTTTTCAGCACTTTCCCACACAACAATCAGAACATAGGCCTCACGCCCTTTCTGGGGACCCTGAACACCGGAGGGTCACTGCCAGATCTGACCAACCTCCACTACTCGGCACCCCAGCCGGCCTCCCTGGACACCAGCGACCACCTCTTCGGGGGCATGAGCATGGGGAACAGTGTGGGCAACCTTCCTGCTGCTATGACTCACCTGGGCATAAGACACCCTTCTGGTAAGTGTCCCCTGCCCGTTTGCACTTGTGGCTTCATCATAGGTGTGGTCCCTGGCCAGGTGGCCTGTTGGCGGATCATAGAGTAAGAGTGACTGCATCCGAGTTAGACGTAACAACATACATGTTCTTGCAGCTCTTGTCTCTGTTAAACCTGCTTTTTTATCATCTTTATCAGCCCGAGTGTCTCAGAGACTTGGAGAATAAGATTTGAGAGTCAGGAAGTAAGTGTCCATTCTGCTCCATGCTGGCTGAGCCGTGTTAGTGGCTCTTTTCACTGTGTGACAGCATTTAACCGTTACAGCTGTCTCTCTAGATCCCTCCAGTTGTCCATTGAATTTCAAAAGGGAGCATTTTGAATTTTAGAAAATTTATAGTGAATACAATGACAGTATTTATACTTAATAGATATGTATATTAAATAGAAATCGACCACAGTTCAAAATTATTGCCTGCACTTTTGAGACATTCTAAACAATGTGGTGTGTAGCTGTATGACATGTTACCCATCATGTAATTTGGGTGTTACTGTATGAGTTTGAGCATCTCCAGCTCAGATACCAGGTGGCTACTTTTGCTTCAACCCTGGCACACGCTCCTGTCAGTGTGGGGGGCAGGCGTTACTCCTCCCTGCCCCGCCAGAGGTGCGCTACAGCCCCACGGTCACGGTCCTGAGCCTTGCGTGGTGGACCTCTGGAAGGTCCTTGGTAGTGGTCTGTCTGTGGGGAAAGTGCTTGCTGGTTTCCACCTGGGGTTCAATGTGACTTGTCTCCGTAAGTCAGAGCTCACCACTCAGATGGCAATGGCCCCCTTCAGAGTGGTCATGTACAAGGTTCTCTGATGATTTGCAGCGGAATTTTAGGTCTCAAGAGTTGATTTCAGCGACCACTTTTATTTTTAGCTCTTGTGGTCATTTTTTATTCTGCTGCTTCACTTACATGACTCCGGTTAAATTCTCTGTGACTGGAGACATCCAAGGTCTCCTAAGTCCAGTTGCATTGGCACTTAGCTCCCTTGGGTCTCGAGGAAGCTGGCACTCTCCAGTACAGCCTCCAGCATGTGCTTTAGCTGCAGATCCCGAGTTTAATCATTGGCTGTCATTTTCCTCAGACAAGCATTATTTTTTCCAGAACATGTCAGAACCAGTGTCAAGTTTTTCTGGTTCCTATGCATGGGCTTAAAATGCACAGTACACACAGCTGTCTCAGTGAAAAGACACTGAAGTGGCAGAGGGTTCAGGCAGGGTGCCTGGGCCAGAGGTGTCCCGGGGCTCTGAACGAAGCTTGGTGCACAGCCCTGGGGCCTCTCCCAGGGCTGGAGGGTAGCACACTGCCCACTCACCTCTGTTACCCCTGCTTACCTGGCCCTGCCCTCCCAGTGTCCTCTACACGGTGCCTTCCTCTCAAGAAAATTGGTCTCCTCTTGAGGGTACTTTTTTCCTGCCATTGGTCTATGTGGTACATGTTCAGTAGGCATTTCCCAGGAGCTCCTTCACAAAGAGTCATCATCCACCATAGGAAGTTAAGTGTTCTTTAATCTTTGGAAAACAACCGATTTGGTCTGAGATTAGGATCAGTAACTTGTGGGCTTGTCTTCCAGGTCTCCAGAGTTCCCGGAGTAACCCTTCCATCCAGGCTACGCTCAATAAGACAGCACTTTCCTCTTCCATGAACAGCCACCCACAGACATCTGCTCCCAACGCCTCTGCTCTGCAGCCTTCACTTCGTCTCTTTTCCCTTAGCAACCCATCTCTTTCCACCACAAACCTAAGTGTCCCCGCTCGGCGCCGACAGCCGCCCGTCAGCCCTCTCACGCTTTCTCCTGGCCCAGAAGCACATCAGGGTTTTAGCAGACAGCTCTCTTCGACCAGCCCACTGCACCCATATCCTGCCTCTCAGGTAAAAATTACTACAATGGAACAGACTGAAGAATTTAGGAATTGCTTCCCTTCCCTGTATGATTTTAGATTGGGTACATGGCACCAAATGCGTTATCTATAAGGTCACTTACCTATGAAGTCAGAGTGTGGAATTGTGACTAATTCAGAGTGCACTAATGGTTTTCTAGGAGCAGACTTGTGTTGATTGTGCCTCAGCAAACACTGAACAGTTTGCAGTCACTCTAACACTCGAAGTCAGGGTTCAGGCCAAGGGTGAGGGGTAGAGTATGTCATCCAGATGTATCTGTTTTAGCTACAGGAAACCAGACTGGGATTTTAAAATCGGTACGGAAAATCAAGAATTGGCCCTACAAGTAATTTAAACCATAAGGAAAAGCCGCAGAAGACATTTAATATATTCCTGAAGCTCTGATATGAGACCTCTTCCCTAACTACAACCAAAGATTTGGGAAACAATGCTTTTATTTTTCATGAAATAGTAGGTATAATGAGAATCATATCACTATTAAAAAAAAAAAACAGAAAAAGTTTAGAGAGAGGCCGAAGTCCCAGTGCTCTTACAGAAGTTCAGGGGTTGAAACATCACATTTTGACTTGCTGACTTTGTTTTTATTCTAAGCTGTTAGGGTGTTTCTCCTTACCAAAGTCATCAATGAATATATTTTTAATCTGTTGGTCACTCCCTAGATACATTATAACATCATTTACTAACCATTTCTCCATAAATGAGTAATGACTTAGCAAGGAGGAGTGGACAGAACACAATGGAAGGATTGGCAGATCCAGTTATGAAGTCATTTCTTTACCAATTACTAGCTATGGGATCTTGATTATATGAGTAATACTCTTCGGGAGAGGGTAAGAGGGTATTTCGTAATTGTTTTTTTAATGGTTGTTTTTATGATATTAATTTTATTTTGCAAAATTATATGAGTCTTGGCCATTGTGGCTCAGTAGATTGGAGTGTCATCCCGTAGACTTAAAGTTTGCGTGTTCGATTACAAGTCAGCGCACATACCCTGGCTGTGGGTTCGATCCATGGTCGGGGCACATACAAGAAGGTAACAAACTGATGTTTTTCTCTCACATCGGTGTTTTTTGCTCTCCCCCCCACCTTTCTCTTTCTCTAAATGCAGGGAAAAAATGTCCTTGAGTGAGGATAAAAAAAATTATTTGATAGGTTTTAAAAAAATATTACTTGGGCTTCCTAGATACATTTTAAGGAGACTGTATGGATAGAGAACATCCTCTTTCGGGCGCTTCCATTTTTTCATTTGCTTTCTATTTAGATTTTTTTTTTTTTTAAATTCATGTGCATGCTAATAGTTAAAAAAAATCAAATAGTTCTAAAGGACTTGTTCCAAAGTTCGAGTTGTTTCCCCTCCCATTCATATTTCTTACTCCCTAGAGGTGACTGCTTGCAACTGCCTTAGCTAATTGCTGTGGTATAATCATGTTATTTTCATGCTTATTTTGTTGTACCTTTTTAGTGTTAGGTTTTTTCTAATGACGTCCTACCGTGGAAGATTTGTGTTTTGTCTCTTTCGGCTCCCCAGTGCTCTCCCACACATACATCCATATTTCCTCCTCCGCCTCCTCCTTCTTCACAATGTGATTTATTACGGTTTTGTTTAGAATAGTACTCAGTGTTTAACGTTTTCGTAGTTAGAATAATGTAGTCGGAGCTTAACCATATAGTGTACTATGAACTAATAAAAGGAACATTTTTTCTTCTCCTGGGAGTTAATAAATGTCTTACTTCATTAGTCTAGTTTTCTATGCCTGTATTATGAATTCAATCCCAAACTCTCAGAATTGAGTAGATCTCTCAGCACAGCTAACGCGGTAAGATTCAAAGGTGTCTTTATTCTACCCAGCGTTTCATTAATAATTGGCTGAATATAGAATACTAAATTTGAAATAATTTTCTCTTGAAATGTTGATGTTATTAATGCATTTAGTTTCTAGAGCTGCTACTGAGACATTCAGGTTCATTCTGATTCCTCATACTATGAATGAGATCTTTTCTTTCCCCCTCTGGAAGTTTATAGGATCTCCTTCTTTCTGTCCCCAGTTTTCTGAAACTTCAGGATAACATGGCTTGACATGAATCTGGGTATTTCATGGCTTTCTTCAATCTGGAAATTCATATCCTTCATTTCTGGGAAGTTTTCTTTAATTATTTATGTGACACTTTCTTTCCCTGAGCACCGAGTTGGGAAAGAAAAGTGGAGCGCTGAAGTTCCACAGCGAGCTGGCACCCCCCAGCAGCACACCCCCCACTGCTGGGGTTGAATGTGCCCTGTCCAGAGACCTTCCGCTGCCTTCTCTCCGGAACGAACCCTCCAGGCTCCTGCAGGCCAGGGCCCAGAAGCCTAACTGCTTCTTACCTAAACTTTGGCAAGACCCTCCTGGCCTCAGCTCTGTCTCCACCTCCAGCTGCCTGCGGGACCCTGTGATGGAAAGACTGGGCCTTGGTTTCCCTACTGCCCGCTTTGCGCTTGGCCTTCTCAGTTCAGCCATGCCAAGCACTTCTTGTCCATCTGCTTTTCATTTTCCAGATTTGGTTGCCATTTTCTTCTCCCCTATTATTTTTGTCCTTACATTGTTTATCATTTTGTTGTTATTGTTTTAGTGTTGTTTATGAATGTTTACTGTTGCTTAATGTTGTTGTAGTGTTTTAGTAGAATTTTGGGAGACCACAGAGCTAAATGCTTTTTTCAATCTTCCATCTTTAACCAGAAATTTTGTCTTTAGAAATAAAAAAATAAAAAGTGTGGTTTTTACTTACAAATCTGAGAGGAAACTGCTATATTGGCTGGGGGTTTTGTTTTGTTCTGTTTTTTAGGACAATAGAAATTCTCATGGAATGAGAAACACTTTGCGGGGAGGGGAGATTTGAGATGTACTTTGAAGAAGCAGAAATAAATAGGCTTCTCAGAGAACAGCATAGAATGCCTTGGTGAAGACAATCTCCTAATCTTAAAGGACCTACTACCAGAAACTCAGAAGCTAAGCTAATAGTGACTCTGTTTTTCAGATGGTGTCCTCTGATCGAAGCCCACTTTCCTTCCTGCCCATGGAAGCGCAAACTCAAAGGCCCCCACCACCCCCTTACCCCACGTCCCAGCAGCTCCCCCAGCCTCTCCTGCAGCAGCCCTGCATCCAAGAGCCCCCTGCTCAGCAGCCACAGGCAGCCTCATCACTGCCGCAGCCAGACTTCCAGCTCCTCCCGGACCAGGTGCGTCCCAGCAGGAGCACCCGTGTGGAGGGAATGCTCACTTTGCCTTGAGTTCCAAACTAAATGATCCCCTCATTTCCTGAAGGGCTCCACTTTGAGCAACTTCTTCCCAGATGTGAGCTTTGACCAGCAGTCCTTGAGACCAGGCCCAGCCTTTACTCAGCAGGTGAGTGACCGCCCTGGTGGGCCCGCCCCTCTCAGAGCAGGAGCCAGTCAGTGTGTGGGGCCCACAGCAGGCAGACCAGGCACTGTCCTGCTCTGACTTCAGACATGCCTGGTGGCTAGAAGCCGGAATCTCCCCCAGCCCTAATGTACCAGTGCTGGCTGCCTTCGTGTCCGACCTCAGGGACTGTTTGAACAAGGGATGGAAGCCTCCTGAGGATACTCTGGTCACTGAGCTACAGAATTGTTCACGCTGGCGGGAGTGTAGCAGTTGACTCAGCCATCCTGTGGAGGAGACTGAGCCATGGGCAGGGGCCAAGCCCGCAGGCCCAGCTGCGGCACCCTGCACGTAAGCTGCCTCCCAGGAGGGCTTGGTCATGGCAGGCGGGGGTCCTTCCCTAAGATAGTTTCACTCCACCATTTCCTTTTGCTTTTTACTTTTTCTATAACACTGACCATTTTTAATATCTGTCAATTTTAGAATGTTTAATAAGTATGACTGGGTTCTAGGATGGATTAAGGACAGAAGGAGCACTTTCCAGAACTTAATAACAGTGAAATAAATAAAGACCTATTTCCTGAGGAGGCTATGGGGAAGCCTCAGGGTGATAACCAATAGACCTCCTCCCTGGTGTCTGGAGAAGCCATTTTAGTCTCAGTGAGTCAGTGTCTCCCAGAAAAATGATGGAAACTCCTACCATTGAGAGATTTTTAAAAGCAGTTTGGAACATTAATTTCCGGAAAGGCACCTAAGGTAGGCCTCAGTTCTTACCCGTCTTCATAGAGGCTTTCTCACAGACCAGGAGGGGCTTGCCTGGGGCTCCTCCCTCTGAGTATGAGAAAAAAGGGCTCCACTTTCTCATTTTTCTAGAAACCAAAGAAAAGAGCCTTCTGGCTGCATCATTTCTTTGGTCCTCCTTGGGGAGCTGTGACAGCATTCCCCCAGGTGGCAGTTTTCACAGGCCTCAGTGTGACTGAGGAGCAGCAGGTCTGAGACCTGAAGGGCACAGGAACCACAGCCATCAGTGTCTCCTCGAGTGGCCTAGTGGGTCAGGCAGCGTGCAAGTGGGGCTGAGCATCCACACCAGCATCCGCCTGCCCAAGAAGCATTTTCTGCAGAGTAGGTTCCCACGGCCGCGCAGCCCTCTAGGATCCTGCAGGAAGGGACTGGAAGATGGTTTTCAGTCTGGGCTGGCTTTGGGAGCCTGTGGCATTATTCCCCACCTTGGAAGTAGAGATTGTTCCTCACAACATAACCCTCGGTGCTTGCAGGTGCCCTTGGTGCAACCAGGTCACCAAGAACCACAGGATTCATTTCATTCGAGACCAAACCTGTATTCCAACTGTGGGAATTTCCCGAGCAATGCCTTGACAGGTAAGTGTGAGCCAGCCCTAACCTTCTTCACTGTTCTTTTGCTGTATTTTCACAGATTCCATTGGAAGATAGTTTTTACAACAACGTTAGATAAAGTGAAAAATGAAAGTTCCCCAGCTCAGCTTTTCCTTTTCGAGTTGCAGGTATCTAGCCCAGAGATTTTGAGGCAGTGAGCGTTTTCTGAAGGGCTTAGTTTTAAGTGATTGGCAATGGTTCAAATGGAGAAAGCCTGCAAAAAATTGGGAGTTGTGGAACTGACTGGAAGGAACATAGATTCCAGAGCAGAGCTGCAGGCCTGGAAGTGGTTGCGACACAGTGATCACTGTCTTGGCTGGCGTTTGGGGATATCATCAGCTGTGTTGTAGCCTGCGGCCCTCACGCCTTCTAATCTGCCCTGTTGTCCACTTCTTCCAGAAGACTCCAGTTCCAGCCTCTTCAAAGACCTCAGTGGTGCACTGGCGGCCATGCCTGAGGTCAACCTGAGTGCGGACACTGACACTCCATTTCCATTGGAAGAAGATCTCCAAATTGAACCCCTAAGCCTGGATGGACTCAACATGCTAAGTGACCCCAGCATGGGCCTGCTTGACCCCACTGTGGAAGAGACATTTCGAGCTGACCGACTGTGAACAGAATAGAACAGAACAATAGAACTTATATCTGAAACAGCTGAAATAAAACGGAATACAGTGGAGCCAAATACACCCCTGGGCTTTAGTTATCTTGGGCTTCTAACGCAGAAAGAACCGATTCTACGGCTCCTGGCTTTCTGCCGAGGTCCATTCTCATATACGTGGCTTATTCCAGACCGCGGAGCTCTGCGCTGCCTCTTGGGCCTGCGGTGCCTGTTAGGTGGCTGCAGGCAGGCTGACTTGGAGCTTCCAAAGGGGTGGTGATTACAGTCACCATCACACCTTTTTGTTGGCTGTCTAGTTAGTCAGTGTGTGAAAGTAGCAAAGACCACGGACCAGAGGGCCCAGCAGCACTGAGTGATGCTTGGAACCACTGATCTCACTCAACACTGAAGACGGGACCTGGCTGCTGTGGGCAGCAGTTGGGGCCACAGGCCTTCCAGAGTTGGCTCAGTGTTGAGCAACGGTACCACAGTACCACGGGCCTTCTCTGATCTCGCTGTCACGGCTGGGCACCTGGTAGCTCATGGCAGGAGCTTCAGGGAAGCCCGGGGAGCCACTGTGCCCTCACCCTCAAATGCCTTAATTCTAATATGAAGAAGAATTTGCACCATGAGTCCCAGAACAGACTTGAATTAAGCAAGCTGAATGGTAATTTGTTTTCTTCCCAGTTTTAATCTCTTTTCTGCTGCTTCAGTTCACCTTTTCCTATGGACAAGGGGAAAACAAAGACTATTTTATTCAGTCACTGAAGAAAAGTCCCCTGCTAATGGATGAGCCTGAAGAGAAAGAACGGTGCTTCTTGGTGGCTGTGGAAGCAAGAAGGGGGCCTGAAGGCATCTTGCAGATACACCACATTCTTCAGACACGCTCTGGACTGCCCCAGACATACACAGGCCTCCTTCTGGACATACCCCCTGGAGGGAACGGCTGGAGGTTCGACTCAGACTCAGCCATCAGCTGAGCAGCAGCAGAGGAAAGCTCTTTCTCTGTGGAATGGGAGTGTTAACTCCCCTGGACCCTAAGCCCCTTGAGGGCAGGCAGGGAAGATGCCTTATTCATCCTTGAATCCCTAGTACCCACAAGTGCCTGGCACTGAATAGGTGCTCTGTCACAGCATGTCAAGTGTGTGAACGAATGTACGCATGGATGGACATATGAGAGAATGCGTGGAGGGGTGCGTGAATGAGTGAATCTGTCTGTTGTGAGGCAGTCTAATCTTCAGCTGTCCCTGTTCCTTGCCAAATCTTCTCAGAGCTGTAGCTTTTCAGACACTCATGCCTGTGGTTAAGTCAAGCCTGCACTTTAATATGCTTTTAACACTAGGTGACCAAACACACCATTAGACATCAGACGGGCACTTACCAGTCCCCTTTGGGCTGTGCTCCACAGCAGGTAGGTGCGAACTGTCTCCTGAGGGCATTCAGCCTGGCCTAGTGAGCAGAGGCCTCCCATGTGCCTCAGGGGTCCTGGCAGGCCCCACCTCAAAGTGCTTCCCTCTCAGATCCATAATTTTGCTCTAAATTGCTTTAAAATAGACATTCATTCTTTGAAGTTGAAGAAATTCTGTAGTAAAATGAAGGCCTGAGTCATGAAATTATCATTAGTTATTAATATCTTAGCACAGAATAGGATTACCATATTTCCACCACTGCCTGCCTCCTCTAACTTAGGCTAGGCCAGCCCCTGACTGGAAGCCTGACAGGTGGATTTGAAGGGGGCTAAGAGGGCAGGGCCTGCTGAGCACCCCTGGGGAGGGGTCTGGGCAGAATTCGGGCATGGCAGACTAGGTGGGGAGGACAGGGCCACTGAAGGAGAGGTGAGACATCCCAGAACCTTTGCCTAGACAGCCACTGCCCTTCCAGGAGGTACCAGGAGTGTCCCTGCCTGGAGGTTGCTCGGCTGCTCCTGGCCCAAAGCAGCAGGGCCAAGCCAGGCAGGTCCGAACCCAACACTTGTGTGCCTTATGGCAATAGGAGTCTGTCACGGGGCCCTGGGCTGCTAACCTCTCCTGACCGGGTCCCATTCCTCTTCAACCTGCAAGGGGCTTGCCTGCCCTCCTTCCTTTCTGACAGCCGTGATGGGGTACCACTCCATCTCTCACTGTGGAACCCAAGTCTTCCCACTTCACGTCAGCCCCCAGTCCCCACTGTTGAATTAGGAAATCAAACCAGAGTCCTCCTGCTGAGTGCTGGCCCAGGCAGGGAACATTGGCCTCCCCTTCCCAGCTTTATTCCAGTTGAATTTTCATATCCCTTTATACTCAACACCTCAGAGGGTGTGGGGAGCAACTCTGTTAAAGTAAAGGGCCTTTCCTTCTGACGGTACGCAGCACCCCAGTATGCCAAAAGAAGCCAACTGCTTGCTGCCTTTCCTGTGTCCAAGGGCCCTGACATCTGGTCTGGCCTTTCAGACAGGGAGTGGTGCTGATATTAGAAGAGGTTTTTATGAAGAGTGGAGGTCCCAGCATAATTCACAGTGCCTTACACACAGGGTCACCAGTGGGGGCATCCCAGCTTGCTCTGCCTGCAGGTTGGCCCCACCTCACAGACCTCCAGGATGACCAGTGCCACCTGCAGCCTTTCTCCACGCAGCTCCTGAAACAGGAACAGTGACCTGTTTTGGGGAGCATAAGAATGACAGGTTTAGCACTATATTAAATTTATCTGTAGGTCCAGTGAAAAGGTCTTGGGCATTGCACAACCCACTTTGCTTACCTGGTGTCCAGGGCAGGTCACCGCCGTGACCGTTGGCAGGTAAGTCTGCACTCACTGGTGCCTTTAAAACAAACCAGGTGTGACCCTCAGCACCCGAAGTTGCTGCATACTAAATATTTTGCAATATCTAGAGTTGTTACAAGAAATCAATGGCTGTACTACTCATTTACTAGCAGTTAAACAGCATAGAACTAAAGCCTATCTGTGTTTCTAGTCTTTTCTTTCTGTATGGTTGTGGTTTTTAGAACTTTTAGGTGGTAGGAGAAAAATTTCTTGATCATGTCAAGATGAACATAAATTCTCCTTTGTCCTGTTTCCTTTCTCCTAAGTCTACTGTACATTACCTGAGCTGAACAGTGTGTACTCCAGTCTGTTGCATATCTGAGGATGTTTCCAGTTCTGACTCTCGCCGGCTCTTAGGATTTATGCACAGACAGTCCTAAGTGAGTTCGCATTGCTTGTGACAGAACCGTCACAGCAACTAATCAGCCAGTGTCCTAGTTCCCAGGCCTCTTTTTAAACAATATTTAAAGATTGGAATTTGTATAAAGTAGCTTCCAAGTTTTATAATGCATCATGTTACATCTTTCGTTATTAAAAGCACAATGAGGTTGTATCTGCATTTGGTGTTTTTCTTCAGCCTCACCTCAGATGAGATGAATTGGGGGAAAGCCTTTCTCTCTCACTGCCTCCTGTGCAGCTCAGCCTGCAGTTAGGGATTTCTGGTCCTTGGCTTGGCAGGCTCTGCTGTGACCTGCTTATCATGCGTCCACTCCAGGGAGAAGCTCAGAAAGGACTAGGGCTCGAGGTTCCTTTGAAGCTGTGAGTACCAAGGGCAGAGGGTGTCCTGGCAGCACCTCTGTGTTCTGCTCCCTCTGCCACACCCCTCCAGACCCTTCTCCTGCCCTCCTCTGATACTCTTCCCCTGTGGAGGTTCAGGTCAGGCCACAGACCCTCCAGGTCCTGCGCCTGCCTTTAGCCTCACCCCCTCCCCTGCCCTGTGTCCCAGCAGGGCTCACGGCCTGGCTTGTCCAACAGCCAGCATCCTCAGAGACCCACTGTGTCAGCCACGCCCAGAGTTTGTTTGTCATAAAGGCAACTCTTCTGAAATCTCACTCAGAAATCCTGGCTCCAACCCTAAGTTCCTGAGCCTTTATTTCTGCTTTGGTCCACACATACCCTGTCCTTTGATGCCACTGATAATCTGTCCCTTGTCCCTTCTTCTCTCTGCCTGTCTACCCTCTCCTGGCTTCCCTCCCTTCCCAGGCCTAGTCCCCTAGGTCAGTAGCCTTTGTGCCCCCCTCACCAGCCCTCCTCCTGCCTGGCCCTTGGCCACTTCTTGTCCGGAGCCCTGCTCAGCCCTCTCTTGACCCCTGGGTGCACCTGGACCTCCCCAGGTGCAGGCTCTCACTTGTCCTCACTTGTCTCTCACTTGTCCTCTGGACCATGGGGGATGGGGCACAGCTCCCTCGGGGTCGGTTATTATCAGTATCATTTATCACTTGAACATGCTTGATATGTTCTTTCAAAGACAGGATGCACAAATCTATAGAAATACTAAATTTGTGCAATGCATGCTTTGAAGCAGCTCATCATAGTAGGGGAGGAATGTCCTACATCGATCTTGTTTAGGTCCTGTTTGCTTAATGAGCGCTGCACCTTCTGCAAGTACGGAATTCAGGGTTCTGCAGCAAGCTGGCTGTTCAGGGTGGGGCAAAAGTGGGGTTACAGTTGTGAGTACACAAAACAGTTTACTGTGCTATTTATTAATGATTGCATTATTTTCCATATGAACCACTGTAAACCTACTTTTGCCACACCCTATATGTGACTGTGCCCTGATGTGGACACTAGATGGAGCTGAGACCACAAGAGTGGCTGTCAGGGCTCAAAATATCCAGATTGAGCGAGCTACCTGACCCTCTCAGATTGAGCCTTTGGACTGGGTCGGCACTGGTGTTGGCTACAATTGTGTCCTCTGATGGCACAATGTAAATAAGCCTCCCTAGTGCCCAGTCCCCTGTGGATGATGAGACATCCCATCACGTGCCCCTCACTGCAACCTGGGAGGAAGGCGGAGGCAGGCGGGGCCAAGCTGACTTCTTGGGCTCCCAGATGAGGAAGCAGACGCAGAGAGGCTCTGTCCCCAGGGCTGAGCCAGTGGGGCACCGAGCACCCTTCCTCATGGCGAGCAGCTGGCAGTGAGCCACCCAAGGAACCACCCCTGGGAGTAGGATGCTGGGGTGAGAGGTGCTGGCTAAGGAGCAAAGGGATTTCTCTTCCAGAAAGTTTTTTAAAAGCTTTGCTTTTATAGTAGTAGAGCATACTCATCGTAATAAATTCACACAACACCGAAGAGTACAAAAGTGATGGAGGTGCCTCCTTCATGTATTCAGGGAAAGGGACAGGTAGATGGATGGAATTTTTTACCAAAAAAAAAAAAAAGACAAATACATGCTGTCTTTGGAAAAATTACTTAAATTTAACAGAACAAAAAAGAAAGCCTAAGTGTACCTAGAAATTGCAAAACTGCAAGTAATTGTGCTTCTTCATCATTTCTCTGAAAGGAAAGAAAAAATACCAAGAAGCCGGATTCATTCTTTAAGCCTGTTTTCAACTGTAGATGGCATCTCTAGACAGCCTGCGATGTAGGATGAGGAAATGAGCTCACCCACTTCCTATCTCCCGCCCCGCTCCCCATGCTGTGAGTTCTCAGTTGCACATTCAGCGTTAGTGCTGTTTGCATCCTGTCCCGCAGCCATCCTTCCC
The DNA here is from genome assembly GCA_004027475.1 of Anoura caudifer. Taxonomy (NCBI): domain Eukaryota; kingdom Metazoa; phylum Chordata; class Mammalia; order Chiroptera; family Phyllostomidae; genus Anoura; species Anoura caudifer. The sequence continues at coordinate 314,311 of PVKU01000452.1, forward strand.
ACCATTGTTTGGCCCCAGCTCCCTGTGTGCGTGGGTCCCCTGCTCACGACCCACCCCTGCAGAATGTGCTTCCCAGCCCTCCATTCCCAAGTCCTTTATTTTGACTCACCTCGTGGCCACCATGACTCCATCCTCCAGGGGTCTGTTCGAGAAGGGCTGTAGCAACAACTACAGGGGTGCAGCTCCTGTGCTGCCAGGTGGGAGGCCCGAACCCTGAAGTGGGGGTGGATGGGCTGTAGTCTGGCACAAATCCACAGTGTAGGGACAAGATGACCCCTTGCTGAAAACTGAGTCTTAAACTTGTGTTTGGTAACATGGAGTTGAAGTTTTAGAATTTGGAAAGAAACTGACCAGGGTGAGGGACCCAGAAAGTCCTGTCTCCAAAGAAAGGACATACCAGGTCTCTAGCTCAGGGGACCTCTGTGACTGCCCCCCCCCCCCGAACTACCCTAAGAACCCCACCCCTACTTCATCCCTTTGAGGGCATGCCCTGTTTCATCTTCACTTGGAAAAACCCAATGTCTCCTTCAGGGCCCAGGTCCAGTGACAACTCCTCTGTGAAGTCTTGTGTGAGGTTTGGACTATTATTTGACAAGCACTGATATTTCCTCCCTCTCCTGCACTCTGTGGGAGCAGTAGACCTCCAGCACCCTTTGCCCTTGGGCTGTGCTCTGTGACTTGCTTTGGCCAGTGAGGTGTTTGGAGATGAAACCCAGAGTGAAGCCTGAACTTGCTCTGGATGGCAGAGCCCGTCCCCTCGGGCTTCCACCATTGCCACTGGCACAGCTTCCCCACTGTGTAGCATCTGGTGCCAGCAGCACAAGGGACAAGGCACACCTCACACCCATGCCCACCAGCCATCAGGCAGGCCTCACTGAAATTGCCAGGGCTGTTCCAGTGAATCAGCAGACACGTGAGCCAGAAATAAATGCTTGTAACAGTGAGCCGTGAACTACGGGGCCATTTGTCCTGTAGCATTATTGTGGCAATAACTGACTGATAACCTCTGTTGGTTTCCTTTTTGATTTTGAGCTGTACTTTGTTCCCATAGCTTTCTTAACTCTAAGGCTAATGTTGTTAGAGAATCTGCAACCCCTCCCCCGGCCTAGACCAATGAGCAATTTTAGACAAAGACTATCTGATTCAATTCTGACTCCCCAGTGCTGAACTAAAAGGTACCCAACATCATCCTTTCCATCTGCCCTCTCTCCAGGACAGCCCAGTCCAAGTGGAGAACCCAAGGCCTCTGCTTCCAGGACTCACCTGCAAGTTTGGACAAGGAGGCTCGAAAGCCCTAAGTTTCAGGATCCACCACTAGGGAGGACACTCAGGCACAGGCTCCCCTACCTGGGAGCACCAGGGACCCCGGCGGCTGCTCTTCTAGCCAGGCTAATGTGTACAGACAGGCCCTAGTAAGTACAGTAGGGGACTGGGAGCAGGGAGAGTACTGAGCTCTTTGTCCAAACACAAACCAAGAGCCTTGGAGTGTGGAATCTCAGAGAGATGACTTGCAGAGTGCCCAAGAAATGGGGCAGGCTCCCACAGACCCGCCGGGGAGAGCAACACTGGGAGCCAGGGTCTGGGGCAGTGAGGGGCAGCTGCTCGCTGGGTTTCCCCATCTGTGCCCACCACCATCTTGTCATAATAACCTAGGTTCCACCTGGCCTGGTTTCCGTATAATTTATCATCCAAACCAGGATACTTCTGAGAGTGAAAGAGGCCCTATTAATAATTGTGCCAGGATGACAGACATGAACAGGGACCCAGGTTCAGCCTGTGAATAGGAATGAGACCTAGAAGCGATATTGCTTAGGGTACAAGTGCATAGGTTCCGGAGTTACAAAGACCCAGGTTCAAATCTGGCCTCTGCCTCTTGACTGTGAAGCCAGGACAAGTCAGTGACCTTTGTGTGCCTCAGCTTCTTTATCAAATGGGGTGACGAGACCCACCACATTAGGTTGTGCCTGACCCTAGTAAGTACTTCCTACATTTGCTATCATTTTCACATTATTCTTTTTATTAGGTGAATATTGAATATTTGACATTGCTAGACCTCACAAACACAACAGAAGGATTTGTCTGAGCCCCCGCCCTCCTGCTAAGGAACTGGAGTGGCTAACCAGTCTGGCCAGGGCACCAGCTACTGTCCCCGGGGCTTCTGATGTACCATGTTCCTGGTTCAAGAGCCTCAGGCCTTCCTTAAATGATGCTTACTGACCTGCTGGAAGCCTGGCAGATGAATAAGTGCTTGCAAGCACTGAATCTCCTTTAAGTGGTTTTTCTGTAGGGGCTTCCTTTCCCCCCATCAAGCCCTATGCACTCCAAGGGGCCGGTTTTATTGGTTGCAGGCAGGCAGAGCCATGCAACCTGGAGGTCACTTGGGCACAGACCCCATCCCCTGCCATGCTGGCTTCATCCACTTGGCCAATCAGGTATTTTTCCAGCAATTTGAAGCTTGATGGGAGATACACAGAGTCTGGGGACTGTAGAACCTGAGCCACATTAGTGTCAGTGGCCTAGAGAGAAGGTTCCGGGCTGGGCCCCTGAGTGGCCACTGTTCTGCCATCAGGAGCCTGGCCATTCAGCAGCTACTCTAAGTTGGTGCTACCCACTAATTTCCTTGTAAATCCCCTGGAGCCAAGACTTGCTTCAGCAGCTCCCAAAGTCTGAACTTTCTGGGAGCAGCCTGGGAACCACAGCAGCTCTGTCCTACCCTGGCCTGTGGGGCTGGCCTGCCATCTGGTCTCCTGTCTCTGCAACTGTGCCTTCTCTGTCTCTCTCAGATCAGGCGGTGGTGGTGGTAGCTAGTGAAGCATGTCACTTTTTGTTCCAGATTTTCCTTCTTCCTTTCTTTCTTTCAGATGTTATTTATTTATTTCTGGAGAGAGGGGAAGGGAGGAAGGAAGAAAGGAAGAGACATGAGATAGAAACATCAATCGGTTACCTCTTGAATATGCCCTGACGGGGAATCGAACCTGCAACCCAGTCATGTGTCCTGACCGAGAATCGAAACAGTAACTTTTTGCTTTGTGGGATGACTCCCAGCCCACTGAGCCACAGGTTCTTTCTGAAGATAAATCTTCCTGGCCAGGCTCTGGGGAACTTCCAGCGTTACACCATCGTACGCCTCTTGCCACTGCAAACAGTGCTGTTTAACCACTTCCCACCAAGGGCCCTGGCAGACAGCGCGGGCCTGGGCACCAGCTGCTGAAACATGGTGACATCATGTCTTCACCGAAGAGCATCCCAGATGCTTTAAAATACTAGCCCACTTCCAAGAGGTTGACATGGTAGTCAGCATTTCTCAAACTTGTTTGACCCCTGAATCCTTTTGTGGGGACCATCTTGTGAGGCTGATATTCTGTGAACATACTGGGAAAGGCATGGAAACAGGAAGGATGAGGGCAGGATGTGGGAGAGAATTAGACTCTGAAAGGATCAGATAAGGAGAGCAGAAAGGGTGGAGCAAAACCCGAGCAAAGGCACAAGGAAAGGATGAGAGCTCACCCAGAGTCCCCAACTTGGAAGACCCAGCGGGCACAGTTTCGGGGAAGCCTGAGATGGCTCTGGCCAAGCCATGAATGTTATTACATCTGCGGATCACAAACATTAAGGTAAGTAAGCAACTGCCTAGGAAGCCACACCTGAGACTAATGCTACCTGGAGAAGGGGCTGTTGCCTGTGGAGAGCACCTCCTTTTTCTCCCACTGCCTTGTGGAACCCATTTTGGGCACCCGACCCAGGATGTGCTGACCAGCAGCCTCTGACCTAGAAACTGATTTTTTTTTTTTTTCAATTCGAAAATGTCTGTCCGGTCATCTAGTTTGTATGAATGAGAGGGTAGCTCTCCAGTGTGAGCTGGTTAAAATGTCTTTGGCAAAATGATCACTGTTTGAAAAGGACATGATTCTAGGCTTGAGGGCTTGAAGAAAATCAAATTTAAAACCACAAGAAACAATAAGAGGAATCAGTGATTATGTAAGAACTAATGGTGAAGAGATTACCTCAAGATGGCAGCTTGAGCACTTGTTCCAACCACCCTCCCAGCCCCCTATTCCAACCCAGCCCCCTAAACATGCCTGAAAAAAATGTGTTTAAAAAGTCTCTCAGGGGGCTAGAAACTACAAAGTGATATCCTCCTGATCAGAAATTATGAGGAATAAAGGATGCAGGAAAGGTAAAGGCCAATAGATGGGATTGAATCGAAGGTAAAAATCTAAGCACAAATGCTCAGAAGAGGGTGCCCGTAAGAGAGGGGCTGGCCTTGGGGACCTGCCCAGTGCCGGGGGCAGCTGGGGGGTTCCGGGGCTGTGGCTAGTGACCTGTGAGGTGTGGGGAGACTTGCTCCTCCCACAGCACCATGCAGCCATCAAAGCAGGACCAGCAGACAGCAGCTAGGAGATCAGGACAAACTGAGGAGCTCATTTAGCACACAGGGGCGGGACACAGGGCTCATTTCCTTCATAAACAATGAGCCCTTTATCAATAAGATAAAGACCAACAGACAACAGGAAAAATGGGGCCAAAACAGTGTCACTAAGTTCACAGAGAAAGAAATACAAGCAACAGGCGCCCATGTGAAGATGCTGGATCTCACTCATAACTAAAGAAACGCTAAGCAAGACAATGAGACACATATATGATTCACTTTTAGCGAAGATGTGAAAACATTTTGGGTACGCAGGGCTGGGGAGGGTGTGGGGGGATGGGGTCACCTACATGGCCGGTGGGGTGTGAATTGGTGCAAACTTTCTGGAGGACAATCTGCCATTCGCTACCAAACGGAATTCTTAGGGTACTGAGGAAAATATGATATAATATTTTTTATACTTGAAGTGGGAAAACCTAGCTAAGCAAGACACAAAACCTAGAAACTATAAATCTAAAAAAAAAAAAAAAAAAAAAAAAAAAAAAAAAAAAAAAAAAAAAAAAAAAAAAAAAAAAAAAAAAAAAAAAAAAGGACAGATTGGACCTCAAACATTGAAAACATCAGTAGGACTAGCGACCATATCAAAGGTATGAGACAAGTGACCTGATGGGTGCAACATGCATAATAACCCCGAATACGAAGAGTCCCTTCCCATCAAAGGCTAAAGCTTTATTGTTCCAGTATGTAAATAATCAGAGGGTAAGAACAGGTGATTCACAGTGTCACAGGTGGACACAGGTAACCAGGTTCTTGGTGATAGGGACAAAGAATTGAACCAAACACCCAGAGTTTATAGCAGAGAACATGAGAGAAAGCCAACTCCAAGCAGAGATTGACCTCATGGGCTGAGGAGACTCTATTCTTATAAGGCAGATCCTTCCTGGATAGTTTTGGTGGGCTTTTACTGCACATGTACAGGTAGTTGTATTACTCTAAAGCTACTGTACACGTGGTCTCCCATGATTTTCCCTGATTGGCTGCCAGCGAAGGGGGTCCCCCTGTACTACGTTCACCTTTCCCATCGCCAGAGAATTATAGCTCTCCATGTCAGAGACTGGTGAAAAGGAAAGGAATTATTTATTCAAGTTATACAGACTTAAGAGTAATGACTTAATGTCTTAGTCAAAATCCCAAAGTCCGTTAAAACACCCCCCCCACACACACACACAGTCCTTGCTTCCCCCCTTTGCCCGGTCTGGGGTACCATATCTCAGGAAAAGAAATAGAAGTCTGTGCCTCAGGCAGCCCCCCGTTCTTCCCAATAATCCGTGCTCGGCTGGTAGGCCTCCCTCGGTTCCCGGCACCATCAGCTGTGTTGCCAGGATCTCCAATTAATCCAAAGTCATGTGGCACCTTCTCATGGCCCATTGGTAAAAGTCCTTTCTCCTTTTTCTTCCAGGCAAAATCTCTCCTGCTTCCTAAGCCACGTGGCCAAAGGGAGCAACCCAAAGCCATGGGGTCCTCACTCTCGCCAATGCCACAGGGTCCCCCCATCAAAGCTGCGGGGGGGTACATGTCCACTCTGCCAAAACCACATGGTTCTCTGCCAAAGCTGAGTGGCAGTTCTCTGCTAAAGCCACATGGTGATCTTCCCATGACTGTGGGGGTCCTGACTGCCAAAAGTGCGTGGTTCTCTCCTCAATGCCTGCTGCACCTGGGTTTAAATCCCCAAGCCATTCCTCCTCTGCAGCCCCATTTTCGACTCCTCCCACAATCGGCTACACCTGCCAGCACTCCCCTATCCTTCTAGCTTTACTGGGCTACCGTGGTGAGTCTGGGCAGGTGTGGCCCCATGGCGTGGAGCCAACCATCTCCAAGCTCTCACGCAGGTGCTGTAACCAGGGGGAGTTGCCTCCCAGTTCCATCTTGGGTGGAAGTCACTCCCTTTTCCCTAGCTCAAAGCGTGGCCACAGCTATTTAACATATCTATGAAACCAGGTAAAGGTTATAGATATGTTAAACAACTGTTCCAGAGGTTATCTGCAAAACTGTTGCTATGCAAAACAACTCAATGGCCCTGCTCCATGTATCCCACTCCTCAGCTCAGATTTTTGGGGGTGAGGACAGCCCATATTTTTAATATTTCCTGGACACCCTGAGTTCTGGACCCCATTACAAATCCTTCTTTTGGGGGCCCCCTGGCTGCACCCTCTTACAACAGGAGTAAAAATTAGAATGGCCTCAAGCTGAGAAATGGCACTTCTGCTCGCTATGGATCCAAGAAATGCACATTTCAAAGTGGATGATGTCTAGTGTTGGCAGAAGGAAAGGAATGCTCCTGTGAGCTGCTGGAGTTATGCGCTGGTGGAGTCTTGCAGGGCCATCAGAAGCACCTATAGAAAATCTGCTGATAGGCTTCTAGGAATCTTTTCTTTGGAAAGGCCTGCTCCACTGCACATGGAGATGTGAGCAAGTGCACATATCACAGAACGATTTGTATTAGCAAAGAACTGATGAAAATCTCAATAATCAGAGAAGTATTTTTTTAAATTAATGCCAAAAATGGGGGGAAATGCTGCATATCTGATTTTCAGCAAATTATTAGAGTGAGCTGAAATTCTGCCACCTCCTGTCCCTAAGTTCCATTAAAGTGTCCTTGAAATCAACCCAAACAGACTCAGGCACGGGCAGAACCCAGAAGGAGGCTGAGGGCTCCATGTGACCCAGCCCCACCTCAGGAAAGAGATGAAGGAGTGCATTCCCTTCACATGGTCCCACCCACTGGGCCGGGGAGTCGGATGTGAGGTGAGGATGGGGCCATAACTGCAGGGAGGAGCATAGTGGAGGCAGTGTCTGCCACTGGCCCAGGCCCTGTGCCCATTTCTGGGCTGAGTACTCTGCCCAGTACTCCAACATCAGGTTCAGAGTGAGGAAGAGTGCTTACCTGTATCACCCCAGGTCATGGGGTATCTACAGTGAGGACACTGTAATCCTGAAAACCCAGAGTACCCTGGATCCAGAAAAAGTCACGACTGTCCCTAGGCTGGGCTCCAGATCCGTGCTCGGTCGTCCTCCTGCAAGCGCGAGTGACTCAGCCCTCCCAGGGCGCAGCTTCTCTCTCTGCCTCCGCCATTCGATTTCATTCATGACTCCTCTCTGTGTCATCACTCCTACTGATAGTCAAAATACTGAGGCATGGGCACCGGCCAAGCAAAACAGACACCGGCTGTGCACAGAGGATAGAGGTAGCAAATTACCCCAAAACTCAGTGGCTCGGAACAACAAACATTTATGATGTCACACACTGAGGGGTCAGGGATTCAGAGCTGCTTAGCTGGGTGGTTCTGGCTCAGGGTCTCTCATGAAGTTGTAGTGGAGACATCAGTTGGAGCTGGAATCATTTGAAGGCTGTAATGGGGCTGGTAAATCCACTTCCGAGATGTCTCATCACGAGGTTGTTGGCAGGAGGCCTTCGTGCCTCACCAGCAGGCCTCTCCATGGGGCTGCTTGAGCGTCCTCACAACACGGCGGCTGGCTTCCCCAGAGGGAGCTCTCTGAGAGAGCAAGGCAGAGTCACACCCTCTCATTTCTGCAGCCCCCTGGTGGTTACACAGGCCAGTCGTGTTCTGTGTGGGAAGGGCGACAGAGGCGTGTCAATACCAGGATGTGAGGGTCAGTCAGTGAATCATGACTTCCCACCACCCTCAGGATAAAGTACAAATGCCTGGCCATGGCCCGCAGGCCGGGCATGAACTGGGCCCTGCCTACTTTCCAATCTCATCATGTCCCTCTTCCCGACTTGCACTGAACTCCAAATGGAACAACTTTCCACCTGTTCTGCAGCATCCCAGGTTCATCCTTTACATTTTCTGCTCCCTCTGCCTGAAAGTCTTCTCACCCAGATCCTTCTGTGGCTGGTTCCTTCTTATCTTGCAGGTCTCAGCTCAAATGTCACCTCAGGCAGGCTTCCCTGAGCAGCTCATCAAAAAATAGTCCCCACCCCTGCATGTTACTCTCTCTCACTGTTTTCCCCCCACTGTTACAAATGTATGGACACCACGTGAATGATGATAACACAGTTACATGTGATGGTCTGCCACACACAGTCAACACCGGCACCATGCTACACTGCCTCCGGAGATACCCGCTCACACTTCCTCCCAGCACTGGCCTCCATCTGCAATCGCCCTGCTCACAGGATGATTCCTGCCCTTCTCCTTTCCAGGACGGCGAGAGTCCTTGCTTACAGGCGACACTCCTCTTGCTGGTTTAAGCTGAAGAGGAATTGATTGAGTACACCAGGGGACTCATAAAATCTCCCAGAAAGCAGGAAACCAGTAGTGTGTGAGAAGAGTTCATGGCTTCGCTCCAGAAGTTAGGGCTCTCTGCCATTCTCTTGCTCCTGTATTTATTTATTTATCGCTCATGCATTTATTATTGCTTGCTAGAGCACCCTTCTGGGTAAGCACTATGTGGACAGGGATTGTGTCCAGCCCTGTAGCTTCAGTACCTAGAACAGTGCCTGGCAAATGCTAAGTTAATGAAGTGTGTCGATGAAAGCCCTCTGATGCTGATACGGCTTACCTGGGGAACCAGTAGGGAACTGCAGAAATGACAGTGTGTGACTTCCAAGCCTTAGTTCCCATGGATAAACTGCTTCATTATTTGGCTGTTCCCAGTTTCAGATTCTATAGAGGAGGAATCTCATTGGCTCATCTTGTCTCTTTGTGCCAAGCCGTAAGTTGTAGGGGACCTATAAATTGGGGGCTCTGAGGAGAGATATCTGCCCCACTTGAGTTGACCAGAAGAGGCTGTGGCATCCCAGATGCTGGGATTGACGAGTCTAGTCCAGTGGGGGCGCAGCTTCCCTGAGGATCAGACTCTGAAGTCTCTGTGGAGTTTTCACACCCTGGTGTCAGTTATTCATGAACATCCATTAAATGACCCCCAAATTTCTCTACCCTACCGTACCTCCTCTAAAAATTCCATTTCAGCCAATTTTGCTTTCCAAGTGGGAACAGATGGCTGTCTCTTTGGTTGAGCACCAGATGAAGTACTCAGTCTACCTTCTGAGTCTTTCATGAAAAACACACGTTCTTCGACATTGGAGTCTCACTCCATCCAATGTGATGCCCGCAGTGTAAGGGGCACGTGGGACACAGGGCCCCCAGAGAACATGGCCCTCTTGCATTGCCCACCTCTGTTCTGGTGGGGCAGGCACTGAGTACAAAGACAGGATGTGATCCTCTCCTCTCCCCTTCTCCTTTCTTCTCCTTCTCTCTTTCTTATCGCTATTACATTTTGAACATGTACAAACTGTGGTTTATTTAAAGACCCACTTACTCTTATTAGATTAACACATGAAGTGCAAGGAAATCTGAATCTGAGGAAGAACGCTGACCCCTGAGCACAGTAGTAAAAGCAGAAAGCAGGGCCGTTGTGTCGGTGATCCTATCCTCTGAAGAGGCTTCTCCCAGGCAGTGGAAACAGCCGTTACCTGTTCTCAGGGCAGTCAGACAAGGACAGTGCAGGGGAACCAGTGCCCTGTGACATTAGCTTGTCACTGGAAGCTGTGACGAACAACATTACAGGGATTGGATTATTAAACAGAAGACAAACAAGAGAAATCTAGGTGGCAAAGGCAGGGAATTAACAGAGATATGGAAGGAAAGCTAGGGAAAATGCCAGACTCTTAGGATAAAGTATGATGATAGAATATGTGGAAAAAATCCACACTGGCAGGTGTGGCTCAGTGGATTGAGTGCTGGCCTACAAACCAGAGAGTCACTAGTTTGATTCCCGTCAGGGCACAGGCCTGGGTTTCGAGCCAGGTCCCCAGTAGGGGGCACGCAAGAGGCAAGCACACATTGGTGTTTCTTTTCCTTTCTTCCTCCCTTCCCCTCTCTAAAAGTGAATAAATGAAATGTTTATTTAAAAAAACACAATATGAAGACAAAATCTCTGATGTTTCTGAGTAAATTGAGTGAAACGGAATCAATCATCGAAATTTGTTTTTTCCCCCTTCTCACTTCTTTACCGCTGTCTCCCCAGAACCTAAAACAGTGCCTGGCACACAGCCAGCCTTTAACATTCATTAAATAAATGGACAAATGACACTATAATTAACTGAGATGGGTCATCCTGTACCAGTTAAAATGGGAAGCCAACCTGATCTTAGGATATATCCTGTAGAAATTCCTAAATGTGCTGGAAAAAAAGAAAAACTTCTCCCAAATTTCAAGCAGAAAAAACAAAGCCAGATGACTCTTAAAAATTTTGATAATCAGGCCAGCTTTGAACTTCCCAGGGCAACCATCATTGCCTGAAGCAACAGAGTGAAAACTAGGAGTCCTGAAGCAAGGGAAGCCTCCCAGGACTCCTGAAGTCGGGAAGGTAGACCTTCAAGGAGATCTCAGACCCAGAAACTCAGGAAAATGGCCTGGAGGGCCTCTGGCCAAAGCAAAGACTAAAGGACACCTGAAAGGGAGTGCTCTGGGTCACTCCTGCCTTCACTACTGGGGACATTCCAGCCCAGCCCGCCCCTGGCAGCTGCAGCTCTGCGATGCTGCAGGCTCCTTAGCCAGGGCAGGGGGTAGGGGGAGCCCAGGGGGACAGTCTTTCCAGACCCTGAGAGTACTCTGTGCAGCTGGGGTGGACTCTAGCTTAGCACACACATCGCCCCCACTGCCCCCCACCCCTGCAGAATTGGGGGCCAGCCTTGCCTATTCACTATGATGAGAAAAGGCATCCCACATCCCTCTCTGAGATCCCCTGTGGCTCCCACCCTTGTGAGCTTGACCCTCCAACCCAGGAGGCAACTTTTGTGCATTGATATAAGCCAGACAAGAAATGAGCCCGTTCTACCCCCTTCTTGCTGAGCCTCAGCATCCCAGGGCTGGCTCACCTCCATCCAGGGGAGTGTCACAGCCAGCCACATTCAGGAAAGGGGCCCCCAGGGTTCACCTGGAAATGGACAGGACCCCTGAAGCCCAGGTCCTCGGTCCCCTGCTTTCCTCCCTCCCACTCCTGCCAACTGGGACCAGGTTATATCCACGCATTCCCATTTTTACGTCCCACACCCATTTTTTTCAACTGTGATTATCGAGTAGCTACTATGCACTACAAGCTGGTTGGCATAACAATCTCAAAACCTGCTGTCGTAGCGTTTTTTAGTCCACAAGGATGACCAGGTAGATTTCTACAGAAATCGGCTATTCAGTTCCAGCTCCCTGAAGCTCCAGAGCAATCACTTCGGCCACATCACCCAGCTTGTGCGCCGTAAGAAAAGTGGACAGTACTTTTCGTACCTTGGGGACAAAATTTAAAACCCAAGGACTTGTTACTTCTACAGCAGCATTAACTTGATGACTGGAGATAGGAAAAAAATATCACTCTCTGACCAGAGACACGCTTAGCGAGTTTTATTGTACTGACTTACAGGCTTAACTCCAATCATTTTAGGGGGCAAAGAAGAGCACTGAACGCTCCCTCTCCCCAAAAAAGGATAAAAATAAATGACCAGAGCAGACACAAAGCCCAGTCCAGTCACTGACTCACCCAGGAATTGTGCCGTGGGGTTCCTCCCACCCAGTTAAGGCAAAATGGTGATTTACCTGGTGAGGACGGCAGGGCCAGCTTCTGGACCTGGGGGGAGGGTGGGATAGTCTGGCCTGGGGATGGGTGGACAAGTGGGGAGCCAAGGCTGGTCCCCTGGTCCCTTTGTCTCTTTCTCAGTTTATGCCTCTCTCTCTCTCTGTCATTTTATCTTTTCCTTATCATGCCCCTGTCTCTGTCCTTCCATCTTTCTGTCGTTTGCTCTCTTTCTCCTGGCCTCTTTCAGTCTCTGCCAGACAACCCATCTGTCTAAAGACATGAGATCTCTCATCTCTGCTTCCCCAGCATATCTGCTTTCCCCTCTCTCCCCCTCTCTGCAGACTGACTGAGACATGGCTGGTCTTTTCACGGCCCTAACAGCTTTGGTGCCTGTACTGACTAATCCTGTCTCTAAATGTCCCAATTGCAAATCACCAAGGCAGAGAAGGAGATCAATTGGCTCCACCTCTGGAGCATTTCCTCTGGGCCAGCCACCCTCTGTCCTGTGGTCTGTCAGGGGTAGGAGGCAGGACTCACTGTTGGGATGGCATTGTGTGTGCAGAGTTCTCAGATCAACCACAAACCCTGGGAACACACCTCAAAAAATTCTCCTCTGTGAGAAACCCCACAAAAGAGGTGCTCCTGGAAATCCCTAGGGAGACCTGGCAAGTCATGCTCCCTCTTGCAGATGTTATAAATATATGAATTCCTAAGGCTTGAAAAGGACATATTTCACATGCAACTGTGAACTAAGATAGTAAAAGTGCATCCCCGTTCTACACAATTCAGGCAGAAAGGCTCTCTAAATGTATAGTATGTTGCATTAGCATCTCCATTGGAGACTCTTCTTCATTTAAAAATACTATAATTATACACCTGGCATTGACATTGCTGGAAATCTATGTAAAAACTTGGCCCAGGAAGCATCTACCCCAAATATGCAATTTCCTTGATGTAAACTGGCCAAGATTGTGTCTGGAAAAATTCTATGTACTGTCAGAGACGGGTCTGGAACCAGAGCATTTTCCTGCACGCTTTGTCAAGCCCTCCTCCTCACATCTCTTCGAACGCAGGACCAGGAAGGCTCATCTTCAGCCAGCAAGAAACATCCCAAAAAGACATAGCTTCTCTAGCGTGGGGGTCATGACCATGTGTAGGTTTCCAGCACTGCAGCCTGTGAGAGTCCCGCTTCTTCTGCATTCTGAAAGCCGAATGGACCACACAGGGGAGGTGTCCACACTGCTTCTTTGTGGAAACTATATGCAGCAAAATTCTCCCATCCTGAATCACAAAGATACAGACTGTTGTCCAAGGGGCTGTTTCTGGTGGAAGGTGTTTGGTGGTTCTCCCTTGTTTTCTGGGAGTTTCTCAGAACTACTGTTTGTCTGCTGTCCAGTTATGTTGTGAGAGGCCCAGGGGTGGGCGGGCCGGGTCACCCTCCTAGCCCACGCAGAGCGGCTCTGACTTGATCTGTTTTACTTATTTTCCTAATTGGATTTCCATCTGGTCAGTTGTACAGTAAACATTGGTTCAGTAGCAACAGTCCCCTCATCCAGTCCCGCAAAGTTCAAACGTTTGAGTTAGTTCTTTTGGCATTTACTTCCGTGATTCTCAATAGTATGCTTATATGATTATTGATGAATTTTTTCCATTTGATCATCACCTACTGATTTCCGGCCTCCCTCTGTGGAAGATGGAGGTTAAGCTGTCTTTTCACGCACCTCATCCCCCCCCACACACACACACACTCCTATCCCCACATCCCGTGTCAGAGCTGCCCACAGACTCTGGGGAAAGGGAGGCTTTTGAGGATGAAGAGGCTCCACATGGCCAGTGGCAGTGGGAAGTGGAGACTGACAGAGTCCTCTGGATGGTGTGACAGGAAGTTGGTGAGGTCCCAGGTGAGAGCTGCTGCCATGGGTGGATGGAAACCACAGATGCTGGCCTGTAGGAGTTGAGAAAGCAAAGCACAGAGTATAGACAGTGCTTTCTAGAAACGTGGCTTTGGAGATGGGCCAGGAGCCCCACGTTAAACACTCCTCCAATGGCCTGTAGACCATGTAATGCCAGCCTGTGGCTGTGTTGTTTTCTTCTCTTTCTGGAAAGAAGATAAAGTACAACTGTTTATGATTCAAGGCCCCACCAAAATCTGTGTTCTTATTTTTTCTCACAAAGACACAGTTTCCATCTTCAGTACAAAATGAATATGGAATGTTGTCAAAGTTCTGGGAAAACTCTTGTCCCAAAATTGTGTCAGTCACTGAACAGAGAGGGGCCCACCTTGGTGAGGAAATGGGACTTGGATTGGAAGGTGTTTTGCTAATTATCTGCTCTGAGATGAGGCTCAAAGTGGTCCGGGAGAGGCCTTCCCTTTGGGATGTTTGGCTGGGGACACTCTGTGTCAACTCCCCCAAAAGGTTGGGGATCCAAATGTCTTTAGATACTCTTTTTTTAAATGTTAACTCTATCTTTTTAAGATTGTATTTATTTATTTATAGAGAGAGGGGAAGGGAGGGAGAAAGGGAGCAAGCATTGATCTGAGAGAGAATCATCAATCAGTTACCTCTCGTGTGTACACCGGACCAGGTACCTGCCTGAAGCCCTGACCGGGAACTGAACTGGCAACCTTGCGTCTTGTGGGATGACACCCAACCCACTGAGCCACATCAGTCAGGGCTAGATATATTTTTTTAAAGAACAGGGAAGGAGACTGATACCAGTGCCGTAATAACCAGATCTGTGTGAGGTTGTCACAGAGAGAAAGGGAACATAGAACAAACCCTTTGGACTGGTTACCAGGTTTCTTGGAGTCTAGACTTTTCCACTTTGTTTCTTATTTCAACAGAACTAAAACCCGGGCTAAGCACAGAAAAGGGATTTAAGCACCAGGGGAGCAGAGTGAAAGGAGGAGGAGGGGAGATGGAATTGAGGGGGATATTTTCAATGAGAAAGACTCCAGCCTGTTTAAATGCTGATGACAAGCACAGGTTCGGGAGTACTGGGGAAACTTGCTGGTCTGAGGTTCCAGAACCAGTGGGAGGGGGCGGATGAGCACTGGGGGAGGAGGGAGTGGGCTTCAGCAGGGAAAAGTGTGGATGTGGGTGCAGACAAATTTTGGGAGGGGAGAAGGAGGTCGAAGGAACTCCCCTCTGAGGGGTTCTCTCCAACGCTCCCCGCCCCCGCCCCCCCCGCCCTGTGCAGCTGGCAGAGAAAGCCTGTGCTCAGAGCAGTGGCAGGGAGATGGGGTTGGGGGTTGAGATGACAGACAGTTTGGAAAGACTGGTGTGGGCAAAGGGAGAAAAGAACTGGGGAGCTGGAGCAGGCTGGCAGATGGGGCATGCAGGCCCTAGCATCCACCACGGTAAGTGTGCAATGGTCACCCAAGGATCAGAAACAAGGGTCAGGGGTTTTGGTTTGCTTTGGTTTGCTTGTTTGTTTGCTCTCAGATGACCATGTGCACCCTGCACCTCCTTTTCAGGTCAGTGAAGAGCCCCAAACACCCTGACAGAGACCGTGGCAGCCGCAGCCTGAGCAGTGTGCACCAAAGGCCAGGCTCTATGCGCCGAGGGCGGCAGCCCAGGACTGTGGACTCACTTGGGCTCTGTCTGGGAGATGCCAGTGTTGGTCCCAGGGCCCTGCTGGGAGCAAAGAAGGGCGCTCGACCCCACCTGGGTGGTCTCTGCACCAGAGCATCGCGTGAACTCTGTGCTGCACTGTGTGATACTCACTTCCCTTTTCTTTGCTGTGCTTTTTTACATAGCTTTCGTGCAACCCGATATGCAAAAAGGCATAAAGAATAATCCTGTGAGTGGCCAACCCCCAGGACAGGGTGAAGTGGGGAGCCTGGACCAGGACTGACCCCTCCTGCTACTCCTGGCCAGGGTCTCACTGGCCATCCAGGTGAGGAGAGGGAAGTGGCGGCAGGGCTGTGCATTGTTTTCAGACGTGGTCCAGGACCATTTAGCTGGTGAGTTACGCTGAGTCCATTCGTGGTAAGTGGTTTTTCCCACAAATCAGTGGTCACATAGGTCCATCCACAAGACTCCCATTTGGATGAGGAACATCAAATGAGAGCCCTGTTAGATTGTCGGGACATCTTGGAGCACTTCCTAAAGGACAGATAAGTGAGAGGCAGTTGGTTGACATTTAACTACAGTTCCAAATTTACCGAATGTCTCCTTGCCATGTGTCCAAGTCAGCCTGGAAGTGGACTGGACTTCGTGGCTGGAGGGGCTGCCTACTCTCCAGGCTATGCAGCTGGCACCTCCTCCCACCCGTGCTCGGCACCAGCCACCTGCTCGTGGTGGGGGGGTCCAGCTGCCCACACTCCTCCCAAGGGTAGTTCTCTGTTCAAAATGCCTCTTCCCTCTCTTTGTTCTTGGTATGGGTCACATGGAGTACGAGTCTGCTCAGGCTGCCATCACAAATTCCACAGGCTGAGTGCCTTAACAGAAATGTATCTCTCACAGTTCTGGAGGCTGGGAGGTCCAAAGTCAAGGTGCTGGCTAGGTAGGTTTCATCCTGAGGCCTCTTCTCTGGGCTGGTAGGTCGCCACCATCCCGCTGTCTGTCTGCATGACCTCTTCTTTGTGCATGTAGGGTGGGGAGAGAGAGCTCCAGTCTCCCTGTTTCTTCTTGTAAGGATACCAGTTCCATCAGATTAGAGCTTTATTTCACCTTCATTTCCTCCTAAAAACCCTGTCTCCAAATAGTTACACTGAGGGTTGGGGTTTCAACAGACAGATTAGGAGGGGACATGGTTCAGTCCACAGTGCATGGACAGCCCAGCCAACCGCTCAGAACCTGATTTGCAACTCCACTGAGAAGAGTAAACCTCCTGTGAGTGCTGGAAGTGTTCTGTAACTAGGTGGTGGTTACACAGGTGTGTGTGTGTGTGTGTGTGTTTAAAAATTCTCCTGGGCATACACTTAAGATTCACTTTAGTACATGTATGTTGTGCCTTTTAAACAAATCTTTTTTAAAAAAAGCAAGCACAAAAGAAAATAGAATCCAATTAAATCTCTGAGGACTTTGGGAATGAAGATGGTGATCTTACAGAAGGAAATGACACCAAGGACTTAACCTGCAGTAAGGGAAGGCACTTAGCTTTCCTTGAACATTTTGGTTAGTTGGGGTCATTCTGCCCGTAAGAAATAGGAGTCCACCCACTGTGTCAAGCATAGTATAAAGGGTCTTCCATGAGTCCAAAAGAATCTGAAGAGCTAGCCCTCATGAGAGACAGAACTTGGGGTGCCCCTTCATTTTCAGCTTGATCTAACCATCCATCCATCCATACATACATACATATCTCTCTGTCTCTGTTTGTCATGCAATGTCTGCTTTGGACCCACCTCTTCTCCGTTCTCCTGATGGTTCCAAAATGGCTGCCACAGCTGCTTCATCAATATATGTCTCCATCCCCAGCTCCGACCACCAACCGTTCTTCCCCTTCGTGTCTCCTGGGGCAACCTCCTGAGAAGGGCACCCAGCACTCCCTTTCAAGTTGGCCTCCAGTTGTAAATTAAATGACTGCTGTTGGATCCAAACATCCAGAACCAGGAAGAATCAGGTCATATGCTACAGTTCAAGGCCATGTGAGGTCCAGGTCCAGGGTTAGGATAACTTTTCAAAATTGTCGTGCCAGCACCGGTGATGAGTACTGCATGAATGGTGTGACTTTGGTAGATGCTGAGATTTTAAGGATTTCCACATATTTTCTTGTAATATTTTTGGTTTTAGATTCAGGGCATTTGCGGGTCTAAAAAAAGTGAGTTCAGAAGTATTTTCTCCTCTTCATTTTTTCGTAAGACTTGTGTAGCAGAGGCATTATCTCTTCCTTAAATGTTTGGTGGAATTCACCAGTAAAGTCATCTGTGCTTGAAGTTTTGTTTATGAGAAGGTTTTTTAGCTACGAACGTAATTTCTTTAAAAAATGTAGAGCTATTCAAGTTATCTATTTCTTCCTGAGTGAACTTTAGTAGTTTGAGTCTTTCAAGGAATTGTGAATTCATCTAAGTTATCAAACTTATTTGCGCAAACTTGTTTTTATAATATTCCGTTATTATCCTTTTAATATCTGTAGAATCTATAATGATGTACCCGCTCTCATTCTTTTTTTTAAAGATTTAATTTTATTTCTAGAGAGAGGGGAAGGGAGGGAGGGAGAGAAACATCACTGTGTGGTTGCCTCTCGCACGCCCCCTACTGGGGACCTGGCCCACAACCCAGGCCTGTGCCGGGACCCCTCTCTCATTCTTGATATTGATCATTTCTATTTTCTTTATTATTTTCCTAACCAGTCTGGCTCTTATTAATTTTACTGATTTTCTCAAAGAAGCAAGTATCAGTTCTGTTGCTTTTTCTCTATGGTCCTATTTTCTATTTCATTATTTTCCTCTTCAATCTTATTTCCTTTCACTTGCTTACTTTGGACTTGAATTACTCATCTTTCTCTAGCTTTTAAGGCAGAGGCTGAGGTCACTGATGTCAGACCATTCTTTTTTCCTAATGTGAGTGCTCAGTGCTCTGAGGACTCAGGTCCTCGAGGAGATTCCTGACCATGAGACCGAGTCTCCCCTGAGGCCAGTGTGAACCCAGGCCACCAACTTTGAGCTCATTCCAACCACCTGGTGAGCTTCTAAAACTTCCCGTGCCTGGGACCCTCCCCAGGCCACTTCAGTCAGAGTCTCTGGGAGCGATATTACTGAATAGTAGTTGTCACGACTCAGCAGGTGCTGTAATGGGCAGCTGGGATTGGGAATCCCCATGCCAGGCCAGTGTTTCTCAGTCTGTGATAAACGCAGTTTTGTTCTTTTGTTTCCAGTTTTACGTTTCTGTTATCTTATCGCATGATACTCTTGTCACCTGCAGTAAAAGTGAACCATATGGCTTCTAGTGGCTTTCCATATAAAAAGTAGTATTTCCATTGCCTCTTCAACCGGGGGTTGTCATTAGTCTTTAGCACTGTCAACAATGGAGGGAAGCGAGTTTGTAGAAAGATGGTCAGGCACATGGCTGTTTCTACAATGTAGTCGCTGTAGCTCATTTTCGCACCAGTGAGGAACAAACTTCTGGGCATGTGCCAGCCTGTGACCGTGCTGTGAGTAGCTCTGTCTGGGCTTTGTGAGTATGTGATTCAATAATGTCCTTTTATTGTTTGAACTCACATTCAGTGACAAACTACAACGATTTGGTAACAAGCTTGATGTCCTTCACTCCAGGGACTGGGAGAGGGCTGTGTCTCATAAGCAGGGCAGCGTTCTTCCCCGGGGATTTGGGCAAGAGGGAGTTTGACAGAGCGAAAGAAGCAGCAATGCCGAAACGGCGTGAGTGGCTGGGACTGTGAGTGTGACCTTATGGACAAAGATCAAGGAACAAGGAAATAAGCATAGAGTCCAGAGACGGCTTGGCCCTGGGGGATGAGGTGACGAGATACACTGAGTTTCTGTCAAAGGGAGCGTTCACAGGAAGAGGAAAGTTTGGGCTGTTGATGTGGCATCTTGGGCCTAGAAATTTATTTCCACACTCCTCTGGGTTGGGTTTTCGGTTATGAAAGGAAGATTCCAATTGAAACACCGTGCCACAGACATATCCATCTGCTCTGCAATGTCCTGCTCACACGTTACTCTCCCTTCCTCTCTCTCTCTCCTGCATGAGAGCTGCAGCTGGGTGGGCTCACAGGTGCAGTGACTGCCAACACTGCAGACTCTCACCCCGGCTCCTTTTCCAGGAGCCCAGCGAAGACATTACAAACTTCTTTTCCTCCACAGTTAATAACACTAAAGGGAAATGAGAATGCTGAGGTTTAAGAGGCAGTGGAACCAACTTTTTTTGTTGTTAAATAAAGGAAACCTGTCAAAGCCACATGATTCTGAAATAGCTTTTCATCTTTCAACCACAGGCTTCTCTTTCAAGTTGCAGATAGGAATTTTAACATATTTGCATTTTTCTTTTCCATGCTCAAATCAGCCCATATTTGGCCAGAGAGAGTCCCTTCCAGTTAACTCCTATTTCTCCTGTGATTCCAGCCCCGCAGTCTCTGAAACCTTCCTCACTCATCCATCGGTCCCAGCCCTGGACCAGCTGTTTCTCAGGAGCCTGGGGTCCTTTCCGTGGAGAATGGAACGTAAGGACACAGACAAGACATCCTCACTTTGTAAGCACAGAAATGACATGATTTTCAGAAGATCTGTTTTTCCCGTGTCTACCATCCTTTTCATTAAGTCAGTTAATGACCTCAAACCTTCAAGTCACTTGGGATTTCAGATTGGTTTATATTAGAGCAGCATTTCTCAACCTCAGCACCTTTTTGGGCTAGAACATTCTTCACTGTGGGGCTTGTTCTGAGGACAGTGGGGTGTTTAGCAGCATCCCAGGCTTCTACACACCAAATGCCCCTAGCACCCTTCCAGCTGTGACGACCAAAAACATCTCCAGGCATTGCCAAATGCCCCTTGGGGTGGCAAAATCACCCCCCCCCCAATTAAGAACCACTGGGTGGTCTCTGGGATTCTTTGGAAAATTTCCTGGAATGAGCCAGAGAAAACCTGGCCCCTGGTGCAACATCCATGACGGCTTCCTGCCTCTGTTCCCCTGGCGTCTAATTGGGCTCATGGCTACAGGATGAAACAGCGTGTTGCAGGGAGCAGTTTGACCTGCAAGGAGTCATCAGCAGGCAGCGAGGAGCAGACGTTATGTCATGCAGCACCAGGCTGCAGCCCCTGTCGGGTTTCGCAAAGAGTGCCGAGACGGCGCAGCATCTGACTGCACTGACTCAGGTCCCACAGATTGCTCAAGCCGTGGTCTTCCCACCAGTCCTCTCATTAGTGTTTGCCTTATTGAAGAGTTTACTGTCACTGAGAGAAAGTCCCGTTTAATTCATACCAGATGCTGGCTGAGTCGTCATGAATCAATACAACGCCGTCCAAAACCCACCAAAATTAATCATAAGGACAAACAGGACTTCTTCTCCCTGCAAAACAGTGACTAAAATAGTGTCTTACCCTTTTATAAAAAAAAAATGGCAAGATTAAGACAAGTTCTAGGGCCCTGTATATGTTACCCACATAGCAGCGGGCGTGAAATGGTTAAATGGCAAGTCCCCAGAGATACTGAGGATGAGACCTGTTTTGGAGCCAGGCAGGTGCTGGGGAGACGGGACAGAGACTCCTAGAGTGGGGACCATAGAAGGGGTTCCAGCGACTTCCAGAAAATGCTGTGCAGCCCTCCCGAGGGTGTCTGAGACCCAGAGTTTAGGAGTCTCTGTCTCGGGGGAAGGGGCTCTAGGGAGCTGTGGAGGGTCTTCCAGGAAATGGACATGAGAAGTCTTCTTGTCCTGACAGGGCTGAGGAGATCCATGAGCCTTTTCTCTGTCCCACCTTCCCTTCCCAGGTTCTGATGATCTTTGGAAGTGAGAAACTCCGTCCGTCCTCCCAGGGGTGGGGGTGCTCTGGGACCACATAGGTCCCTTCGCTGGGCCTCTGGCCCGTGTGTGGAGGAAGCAAAAGCAGAGAAGAGGTGAGGCTGAAACATTCCGTGGCTGGATGAGACTGTCAACCAGTTCCTGCTTCTGGGTCCCCGACGCCTCCCTGGTTCCTGTCCTTTCAGATGGAAGTTCCTCAACTTTCCCCCTTTCTTTTACAAGGGACTGGTATCCTTGCAGTGAATTTCCTCTGTGGTCAGAGTCGGCATCTGTCACCTATCACCACAGCACCAAGTCATTTCTGTAAAAGGAACCGAAAGTCATATCTTCTATATCCATATGTAACAGGCTTGTGAGGAGCTATGGCCACACTCAGTGGCATTTGTGAGGTGCAAGTTGGAAGGTTTCCCCTCTGTAAAGGCAAAAGGGAAACAAATGGACCGAGAGCTTCCTGCACTTACTGCGACACACCGATCAAGGAACTGACTCACTGATGTGGGCCAGTAAGGGATGCTCACGCTGGACTGATGCACAGCTAAGACCTACAGCAACAAGAGACGACAAGACAGTTAACAGACACCCTCAGTTCCACTCAGGTCTCAGCAGAGCTCTGCTGAGGGACCTGGGCCCTTTCCCCTGGTGGCTGCCAAGAATCTCTCCTGGTTCTACGTCTAGACCCCTCCATTCTCTCCCATGTTGTCTGGCAACCCTACAATGTGTCACCTAGCTCACCCACTCCTAAAGTTTCAATGTTTTCTTTCAAATCTCCATGGCCCTCCCATTCCGCTCACTCCCAGCAGAAAATGCATTTCCTAGACCATCATTTGGGACTCCTTACTTCCCAACACACAACCTACGCCTCCTGCCCTCTCTGCTGCTTCGACCTGAGTGATGTAAACTATTTAGCAGCACCCTCAGCTTCAGCCATGATGACCAAAAATGTATGCACCCATTGCCAGGTGAGAAACACTGATCTAGACCCTCCACTGGAGGTACGCACATCTGACCAGCTTTCATCTACCTCATGAGTAAAAGCCCAGGGACTGAAAGGCAGCCACAACCACAGCCTCCCCTGCAGATTTCCAGGTGCAAGTCAGGTAACCCCTGTGTCTCCCCAGCTCCAGGGACCACCTTTCAAGTTCTCCAGGTGGCCCCCTCAGGTGATTTGAGAAAAACAGGAAGCATGCCTCCCCTCCCCCATGGGCTCCACAGTACAAGCCTCTCCCACAGAGTCTGTCTTGAAATCTTTGGCTCCTTTCTCACTCTGCCCAACCTTTTTATCAGCTGGAGGGAGTGGTCAACTCAGTGACTCAGAACTAGATCTTGGACACCTGACTTCCAGGTCCTGCTTGGGTGGCCTAGCATACCACATTGCAAAGGGGGAGTGGCTGCTCCCGCGAGGGGCCTTAGTCAGCTCTGAGGCATAAAGAGCTGACACCAATATCCGGGTGCCCAGCAGAGATGCCCTCACTCCTCTCATCATTCCTTCCCACTGCTACTTATTCAGCCTCTCCCTCCTAACTGAACCCTCCCACTGGCATTTAAACATGTTTAAATCTCTCCCAAAATCTAAAAAATAAAAATTAAAAAAAAAAAAAACAAAAAAAAACCCTGCTTTGACCCTAAAGCTTCTTGCAGCTGCCAACCTAATTCTCTCCTCCCCTTCAAGGCCAAACTTGTGAAAAAGCTGTCTACACCCACCGTCTCCCTCTCCCCACCTCCCACTCATTTCAGTCTGCCTTCCCTCCCATCAGACCCAGAAACACAGTGCTAAATGGTCAGTGATCTCTGCAGGGCTGAGCTGAGGCCGGAGAGCAGGACACAGGCCGGAGGAGCACCAGCAGGGGAAGGTGACAGATGACGTTACCCAGGATTAAAAGTACTACCAACATCTGCTTGCTTTCATTCACTCATTCAATCATTCATTCATTCCATCTTTATTGAGCACAGCCTGGGCCACACACCAAGGCTGGCACTTGGTGTGCACGTTGCGAAGGACACAGACATGGGGCCTACCTTCCTGGAGCTCACCCTGTACTTGGGGAAATAGGCATCAGTCAAAGAGTTGTGAAAATATGACACATTTTATACAGGGAAAGTGCTGAGGGTGTAATGGTGGGATCTGATGTCACTGTAAGGTTAGAAGAGATTTTAGGCTGCGACCTGATGAGTAGGAGTGAGCTAGTCCAGGAGGAATGGGCAGGAAGAAGGCAGCAAGAGATTGGGACAAAGGAGTGTGGGGTGATTTTCTCCCAAGAGCCCAGGGACACCGAATGTGGAAGGGATGGTCAGGGGCAGTTAATGAGGGCTGAGATGCGCTGGGGAGGAAAGTAGACTGCTCCCCTCTGCCTCATACTCTTTGAGCCCTGCCCTTCTCTTCCCTCTCTGAGGGACTTCAGCAACCCCAGTCCCTCTCTGTGGTCAGCCCCTCTATGCCCCCCTTTCTCCCGGGGCTGTGTGCCTTGCCACCTAGCTCTCGCCTGTCCCTCCCACTCCCTGAATGGAAGTGCTCCAGAGTTCTACCCAGGCCTTCCTCTCCTCTGCTCTCTGTTTTCTTCATGCTGTCTCCCAGTTTCATGGGCTGTCACTTCTAACCAATCTCCTGTCCCAGAATTCTTTCCCGAGATCCAGGTTTATGGGTCTCTTTGCCCAACGGTCATCTCCGCTGGAGACCCTGTCGCCATCTAACACAGTGGATCATCATTGAACAATGTCTCAGTTTTGTTAGGGGGAAAGAAAAGTAGAAAGTTACATGAAGTCTTCTTTTATCTCAACCTGGCTTAAAAAGGGATCGACTAAAACAAAGAATCTTGAGAAGAACACGAGCATTTGACCTGACCTGTGGAAACTCAGGAGAGACGGTCGGTGGTGAACAGCCTTTCTTTATGCCAATAAGGAAATGAAAATTAAACACAGGGCTTCAATTAACTGAATAATGAAGTTGAGGCAACTTCAGGGTATCATATTCCAACAATCGGATTGTTCAGGCTGGATGATACAGACGATACTTTTAGGGACCATTTCTATAGTTTGTTATTAGAGAGGTTTCTCTGAATGTGCGGAGCACCAGGCCAGGTGACAGGCATACTCTATTCTTCTGTGTATGTTTGAAATCTTTTATAATAAAACTCTAAAAAAAAAAAAATCTCTTACTTAAAAACAAACAAACAACAACAACAACAAAAAAAACTAGTCTGTCTTAATCCTGAACCTACCTCCTGGTTTGAGAGAATGGCCTAGACACATGAACGTGACTTCTGCAGGAAACCATGTGCTATGAAACGTAAAACTGTGCACCGGGGCTGCAAGTGACATCATCAATGAATTATGTTTCTTTGTGCTCCTTTTTCTCATGCTTCTAACCATATATGTATATAAATGTTCACGTGCCAGCACACTCTCTGTGAATTTCTGAGCATGGAGGAAGTGGTTCAATCTGTTTGTCTCTGAGCAGCTGCTGCCTTTTAGAATAAAGAAATGACTCTGCCTAGTTTCTGATTCAGATGCAATATGAGACTTGCTTTCATCCACCATGGCTAAATTTAAATGCCTGCCTTCTTCTCCTGTGAAACTTAATCCTCCTTCCCCATAACATTGTAGAAAAAAAAAAACCAACCCTGGCTTTCACATGGTGTTTAGGTTAGAGCTGCAAGAGGAGTTTGAAGTGCTGAGTACAAGAAACATCAAGGAGAGAGGGCAAACTGGCATGGAAGCCAGATGCAGCTCAGAAGGCCCCAAGTGACAGAGACGCTGGGCAGCACATGTGGACATCCAGGCCAGGAGGGCAGCGCATCCGAGGACTCCACACTCCCGTTTCCTCACCTGCGACTTCTCTTCCTTCACACACTTATCCCACTCCTGTCCTCAGTTCTTCAGAACAAGATCACTTCTCTTGATCAATACTTGAGGTGCTCAGCATTACCTATTTGCACATGCACTCCCTTTGTTTCCATTTTTATCTCGATATAATTTCAAACATCCAGAAAACCTGTACGGGCAGTGATCAGAACCGCCATATGCCCTTGGCCCTTGCCCCACTTTTATTTTCTCTTTCCCTGTTTTTCTTGCTACGTCTTGCCAGAGTTTATCAATTTTATTAATCTTTTCAAAGAACCAGTTTTGGTTTCCTCTATTTTTGTTAATTTTCTGTTTCTCTGATTTCTGCTCTTGTTTTGATCATTTTCTTTCTTTCTGTTACTTTGGGCTTTAAGTTTGTTCTTTTTCTAGCTTCTTAATTAAGTTGAAAAGTTAGATCACCGACTCAAAGCTTTTCTTTTGTAATATAAGCATTTGAAGTTAGAAATTTCCTTCTAAACATAGCCTGGCCTGCATCCCTCATGTTTTGATATATTGTGTTATCATTATATTTCAGTTCAAGATATTTGAAATTTTTCCTTGTGATTTCTCTTTTTTGACTCATCAGTTAATTAGCAGTGTTTGTTGTCTGATTTCCAAGCACTTGGGTCTTTTCTAGCTTTCTTTTTATTGTTGTTTCTAATATAATTCCATTGTCATTACGGAACATATTCTGTAAGATGTTTTGTCCTTTAATATTTATCGGCTTATTTTACAGTCTGTCTTGGGGAATGTCCCACGTGTTCTTGAAGAAAAAAATGTGTTTCCTATAGTTGTCGGGTAGAGTGTTCTGGACAGAGGGGAGATAATGTGTCCACACAGTGTGGGCCAAGCCCCAACCTCGGCCTGACCCAGAGGGCGTTTTGAAGGATAAATTACACCTAGGAGTTTGTCTCCCCACCAACAAGGGTGCTGTGTTTTCCCTCCTGCAGCAGTGAGAGGAGGAAGGACACGAGAACTCCCTGGCCATTCACTCCCTCTGTGTGCTGGTGTGCAAAGCAGCCCTGGTAGCCTGACCCCGAGAGTGATTTTTCTGAACAAAGTCACAGGGAAAAGCCATTGAAAACAAAGGGCGCAGAAGCTGCAGGGTGACTGAGCAGAAACCGTGAAAGAGATTGTGATATTATGATTTATAGTAAGAAATATATATTTGCTATTTGTCCCTATTCCTAGCCAGAGCTCTTAAAATCCTTGGAATTTCTTAAGTGATGAAAATGATAAAGGTGTCTTTTAAAGTTATGCTAATGTGGTGACTTGGGAAGCCCCTAAGTCACCAAAGTGTGGGCTGCTTGAACTTTGAGTCCCACCCACCCCCCTTAGTCACCAATGACCAGTGTTTAATCAATGGTGCCTCTGTTATGAGGCCTCCATAAAAATTCTAAAAGGCCCTGGCTGGTGTCACTCAGTGGATTGAGCACAGGCTGTGAACCAAAGGGTCGCTGGTTTGATTCCCAGTCGGGGCACATTCCTGGGTTGCAGGCTAGGTCCCCAGTAGGGAGCTCACAAGAGGCAACCACACATTGATGTTTCTCTCCCTCTCTTTCTCTCTCTTCCCCTCTCTCTAAAAATAAACAAATAAAAATTTTAAAAAATTCTCAAAGGGCAGGGTTCAGACACCTTCCTCTGGGTCAGTGAACACATGAGGATATGGGGACAGTGGCATGCTCAGAGTGCAGGGAAGCTCCACACCTCTTTCCCATACCTTCCCCATGCATGTCTTCCATCTGACACTTCCTGAGTTATATCCTTTTATAATAAATGGGCAATCTAGTAAGTAAAATGTTCCTCTGATTTCCGTGAGATGCTCTAGCAAATAGTTGAACTCCAGGGGTGGGTCATAATCAGTAGGTCAGAAGCACAGGTGACAACCTGGACTCACAATTGGCGTCCGAAGGTGGGAAGGCAAGTCTTGTAGGACTGGGCCCCTAACATGTGGGACCTGACGCTGTTTCCAGGTAGACAGTGTTGGAAGTGAGTTGAATTGTAGGACACCCAGATGGTGTCTGAGAGTTGCTTGATGTGTGTTTGGGGGAAGGGACACATTAGCATCGGAATCAGAGCTAAAGGAACCCTAGGGGATATAGGTCAATCACCAATAGCATTTACTATGGTAAGACACTCAAGAATGGAAGGCCTTGAAGCACTTAAAAGAAAACGCTTTGCACTACTTAAGTAGAATGTCACTTAATATATGATATCTTTTAAGTGGGTTTCCTGGGACTGTAGTGTAAAGTTTCACAGGCCAACTTATTAATATTTTAAGATGAGAAAGTCTTGTCTCTTTGAAAATCATGTATCTTATACTTGCAAGAACTGAGGCTAAGGTCTAGGTTGTGTGATTCAGGTTTCTCCACATGTTACGGACAATTTCATTTTTCAAATTCTCTCCTGCTATTTCACCCCCATGGCTGACTCTCCAGTGAAGTCAATGGTGAAATTCTTTCTGCTTCTGAGGGCGTCACTGACTTCCTTTTCATTATGTTAAAGGAGAAGGGTATTTCAAATCCGAATGTGAAACTTTTCACAATTCTTTGATGAAGATAGTATATAATTTTGCATAGGGTGATATTTCTGTATATTCTGTGAATGTGCATTTCTATTTATGTGATCAGTATTTCTTCCTCTGGATGAAATGAAACAGAATAATCTTGCTGTGGACTTGGCCCTTCCATTAACTGCTTTGTAGATGAAAAAGGGGCCACATACTAAACCTGACTAGTTCAGGGGAGGTTGTATGGTGAGCCTTACAAACCCAGAGACCAAAGTAACCGCCAGGGTGGTCCAAATATAAAAATTCCTGACTAAAAGCAGGTAATGCTGGTAGTCACGTCCTAGACCTGTAGCTTCCTTGACAAAGGTCAGTCTTTAACTTTGAAATTGTCTATTGTCTTTGTGCATCTGAGATAGCATACTTTTGAAATGTCAGCGTAATCTTTGTTTCCAGACCCCTCGGAGGCACCACCACACAAGACCATATCAACCACGGTGTTATCTAGGTGGCAGCGAACCATCACTGCAAATATTCACCCATCCCCACCCATGTGAAATTCTCAGATATTTTTCCCCTCTTTGCTTTCCCTTGTCTCTCTAACCTACCACCAACGAATTTCACGTAACCCTTCTACAGCTCTCCCTTTGATTCTAGTGTCTAAAATAAATTGCAAAACTACCATTCTTCAGAGCATTTTCTCATCCTGTTGAGATTTTGCTTCCTGGCAACTGTTTTAATTTGGCTCAAATAAACTCTTATAAGACCTTTTCTTATGTTGGATGTTCTTTCGCTGACAGCTTAAAAAATGGCAGGGATGACAATACTATGATCCACAATGGAACATGTTGGAACATACTAACAACTTTTATCAGACTTCCTGTCATACCCCCTTTATTCACATGATCCATTCCACGGATCATATGATTGAAGTGAAGGTGAAGATTCTTGGGCGCCACCAAGTGGCCATCAGGGGTATACCCAAGGTGCTCTGGTTGAAGACCCTCTCCCTCTACGGATTTCTCCCCTGAATTTGGGGCCTGGTTTTGGAGCAAAGAACATCCAACACAGTTGTCAGAGGAGTCTGGCTGGAAAGTGAGGAAAATCAGGTACGGCCCTGAGAAGAGAGAAAATGGTTGCAGTAGCCAAAGCATTTTCAGCTGGAGCATCTCATAATCTTAAGACATTTGGAGATTTATTTCTCTTCATTGTTTCCCCAGTTGGCCAAAAATATGAAGAACTCGAAAGTCAGCTGGAGTCAATGAAAATAGTGGCAGATTTATGAGAAGGGTACGTGTTTTGAGGGAAGCAGTTAGTTCATCACCTGTGCAGACGTCAGACATCAAAGGGGAATATTACCCTACCTCATGCTCTGAAACCCGTAAGCAGATCCATCTACGTAAAAGATGACAGTAAGATGTCCTCGAGGCCAACACAGGTTCTGTCAGGTTCGCCATCACTCTATACATCAGTTGAAAATCGAATGCACCCGTCGGGGGTCCCGACAGAAAAGAGGTGGCACACTACAAGGGGGCATTTGAGAAAGGCTAATGAAGGGCCTCGTTACAAAATTATGGAGCCAGTTTTGGAGAACCAACCAGGGCTGGCACTAATGACAGAGGGAAGCTACCCCGCACTTGAGAGGGCAAAGGGAAGGAGTGCTTATTGGGACCTTGGACTATCGCCTTGGTAAAGGAATACGGCTACTCTTGAACCACAGCTCGGCTCTCTACTCCTACCCTTTGATCGACAGCTGATGCATGTCACTGGCCAGATTTTAGAAGTCGTGCTTTATCTGAAATGGAGGACCCTCCCCACCCCCACTTAGAAAGCAGACAAGACAAAAATAGAAGTTTCCAGCAAGATAGATATTTTAGCCGAGGAACACAGGCTGGAGGCACACCTGTTGCTACTGATTGCAAGGAGGACTGTAATAGGCAATAGGGAGTTATCTCTGTTACTCTTCACACAACAAAGGTAATTTTTTTTTAATGGAGGAAAAGAAGGAAGTGCTTACTAGAATCATGAATACTTGTTGCTGGATCGACAGGACTTGTTTAAGGGAAGAAAAAGCCTTTTAGATGTTAAGATCCAAGTAATCATTTAATGTTGTTAGCCTACGTTAGCTGCAGTAGAGGTTTTTTATTTGAAGAATAATTTAATATTTACTGTCGCTAAAAGCCAGACATGTCCAAAAGGGTATGTATTTGTGAAATACTGGGGTGAGCCCATGTCGCTGGAAGATGGCTACTTGTCTAGACAAAAATGAGTGTCTCTCTATTACTGTCATGCCCAAGTCACAGGCTTTGGACAGGCTTAACTAATTTATTTAGAGGCTTTGTGGCCCTTGAGGGCACAAGAAGAAAAGGAGATTAAGAAATCTCATTTGAGGCCTTTTAGTGAGCAGGAGGCCAACAGAAAACTCATATTGGATGAGAACAATTTCCAGGAAATACTATGTTATTTAATTTGCTTTAAGAACTAGTACAGGAGTTCTAGGCTGAAACTGCAGATTAAAAATGCACATCTAGATCCAGTCCCTCTAAAATCCCTACTAAAGCCACAGTATAATTTTTATTTTTTTAAAGATTTGATATATTTATCTTAAGGGGGGAAGAGAAGGAGAAAGAGAGGGAGAGAAACATCTATGTATGGTTGCCTCTCGTGCACCCGCCACTGGGGACCTGGCCCTCAAGCCAGGCATGTGTCCTGACCAGTAATCGAACCAGCGACCCTTTGGTTCACAGGCGAGCACTCAATTCACTGAGCCACACCAGCCAGAGCAAAAAAAAAATTTCTTAAAAACTATGGTAAATACACAAGGATGAGGAGAACAGAGGAGACAACAGTAACAAAGTGTGGAAGCTAGACAGCAGAAGAGAAATGCTAACTGTTGTAGCAGATCCAGGAAGGGACAATTCCTGGGCTAGTAGTGGGCTAAAGTGAACACCAAGCTGGTTTATACTGTGGAATCCTAAAAAGCATAACCACTGGCAGAACCAGGTATCTCTGGAATTGGGAGTAGAGGAAGGTCTAAAGTAATGAGGAGCAAGTACACCTCTACATTCCCTTTGCCTCTGCATACCTTTGGGCTTTGGTTTCCCATTACTTCATTCATTATGACAATATTTTCTTTTAATTTTTTAACATATCTTCTTTTCAAATTTTTAACATATTTATAATAATTTCCTTAAAATCTTTGCTAAATCCAACATCTGGACCATTTTGAGGTCAGTTTCTATTGACTCTGTTGTTTTTACTATAGGTACATTTTCCTATTTCCTTGCATGTGCAGGAATTTTGGATTATTCAATAGACCATTACAACCTCTACTTTTTTGTATTTTTAAAATTCTGTATTTCTAATATTAATAGGTAACATTCTTAAATGTGCAAATGTCAAAAGATTAATTAAAGGATATACAAGGAAGTCTGTTTCCTTCCCCATCTACCCAGTTCCCACTCTCTAACATGTATCCATGGTAATTAATTTTTTAATTAACAGGAAAGTATAAATGCATGCACATACACATATGATCACTATTTTCTGCACAAATAGCAGTATACTATGTTTACTATTTTGCGCCTTGCTTTAAGTATGAAAGGGTAACCTTCATGTCTTTAAGCTATGAAGATTATTCATAGCCTGAACCTTTTCTCTATCCTGCTTCCTACTTGGCCATTTTTGCTATTAAATATCTGCTTAACTAACTCTACTTTTGCTTTTGTTCTATAGAGTAATTTAACAATGTGTTTTGTTTGCCAGCATTTGTTTTTTGTAAAATTTAAAAATTGGCAGACTTCACACATAAAAAGGAACAAATTTTCGCCTTTTCCTTAAAAAAAAGAAATAAATAAAGGAAGGTATTTTAAAAAGGAAAGGAAGATTTGGCATCACTGGGCCAGAGTCTCGCGTGGCCGCAATCAGCTGGAGCCGCAGCTTGGCTTCTCACTCAGGTACTGCACAGGTCCCTGGAGGAATGTGGGTTTGCGACCCTCTCCCGGTGAATGACAACTTGCAGCAGTACGGGTGAGGCCGAGGCCCGCGTTACTAAGGGAGTGGAGAGACCACCGGAACCTCAGACTGTCAGAGCCAAACAGCCCCGGGCACAGAGCCTCTCTGCCTGTGGGAACCGGCAAGTCTCAAGCCCCCCACAAACCCCCGGGTTTTCAACCCCACCGCAGTCCGCGATCCCGCTGCCTGTTTCGCGTGAAAAGCCTTTACCAACACCGGGAAACACAACAAAAACAGAACCCAGGCAAGCAGCGGAAGCCCAGGTTTAATCGTGGTCACCTGACACGACATTGTGAATTATGATTGGGCTTGAGACACGTGCCTCCTTAGCTGCGCATGGTGGCCCCGCCCCGGAAGCCCAAGCGGGGCGAGAACAGGTGCCACGGCGCGGCGGTATTGGTCGGTTTCCTCAGGGCGCAGCCAATCGGAATCTGCTGACATCTGGCGCGAAGTGAGTTGGTGCGCGGAGCGCTGATTGTGGAGGCAGCGCGGGGAGTTTGGACAGTGGTTCCGCCTGCTCGGATCCTAAGGGAGAGGTGAGTGCGGCGCGCGGGCTTAGGCCTGGCCCGCCCCGGTGCAGCTCGTCCTGCGGGCCCGGCTGGAGAGGAAAGCTTCGCCGGCTCCTCCGTCGCTCGCCCCGGCTCCGCTGAGCCCTGTCGTTTCGCGGGCTGCCTGGGAGAGAGCAAAGAAGGTTCCCTGAAGGAAACAGGCCCGGGGCGGGGGCGCGCTGTCCCAGAGCCTCCCAGGGCGTCAGGGTCGAGCCGGCCTAGAGCCATGGACCGTGGTGCCTTCCTTGGAGTAGTCACCGGCCGGGCCCAGCCCAGGGCGCTGCCCCGTCCCATTTCCCTCCGGAGGGAAAACCAAAACGTTGCTCCGTTCAGTGGCCTTCCACAGCCGGCTACTGTGTTTTGAGTGTCGCTGTGCGCCACTTGTTTGACACCCGTGGACTGACAAGTGTAGCGTCACGAGCCCGCAGCAAAGGGACGTAGGTTAGATGTCTGGGTTCGAATCCCCGCTCTTCCACGTACCCCACCCCTCTAACACCGTTACTTCAACCAAGTGCCTGGATTTCCTTCCGATATATAGGCGGAAAGATCCTGGGTTGTTTTGGGGGAGCGGGGGAAGGTGGCGAGGGGCCTGGATTAAACGATTTAGTAAATGCAGTGAATGCTTCAAAGAGTACTTGGCTACATAGTAAGGGTTCCATTTTTGTTACTCAGCGAAGTCGGTCAAACTGCCCTCCTGGAGCAGCTGAAGCACAGAGACGCTGCTGAAAGGGCTTTTGGTGATCAAGTGCTAGTGACAGGATTCGAACTAAGGGCTGACTCCAAAGCGTCTTCCATCCACATCAGGCTGTCACCCATTGCCCTTAGGTGTCTCAGAACGGTGGTCCCCAATGCCCTGAGATGCAGAGGCGCCTGCCAAGCTCCTGGTGCCACCAGCGTAGGTGGCACCCGTGCCCTTATCAAGGCTGAGGAGCAATCACGGGAGAGGCTGAGCGGGGGATCAGACATTGAAAAGGGGGAGACAGGTCTTCTGTGTGAAGAGTAAATAGAAGGAAACTGAACCAACATTTTGTCAGCGGGGCCGCTGTCAGAAAGTAGCTTAGAGTCTCCTGGGAGGAGACGCTGTGGAGAGGTAGCTGGTGCCTTCGTTGTGCTACGGAGGAAATCCCGAGGTTAAAAATTGGGCAAAGGCCATGCTGTTAGATGTTCATAAAGTAACGAATCTGCAGGGGAATTACACACATCCACTTAGGACAGCACGATCTATGAGAAGGGAAGGGAAGGCGATAGAAGGGGAATGAGTGGGATTTTAAAATACATTTGAAATGTTTTATGCTTTAAAAGAGAGAAATAGGATAGAAGTTAATTTCTTAAGTTCGGTTGGTGGGTACATGGTTATTTTATTTTGTGTATTTTTCTGTATGTTTGAAATATTTAAAATTCAAAGAAATAGATCGATAGAAATGTTTAATATTAAGTATATATTTATTTTAGTACCTATGTATTTTTTATTTTAATACATATGTATTATTTTTTAAATATATTTCTTTTAAGGGAAGAAAGGATAGAACAAAGAGGTCCAAAGTAATTGCAAAATTCTCTTGGGAACTAAATGCTGAACACCCCAGTGGGTCTCCATTGCCTGATAGGAATCATTGCTCAAGTCTGTTGTACAAATAGTGCGTAGACTCCCCTCTTTTACAACCTCCACCTTGATTGGAGAGTTCTATGTGTTTCAAGCTTGTCTTTTATATATATTTTTTATTTTTTAAAGATTTTATTTATTCATTTTTAGAGAGAGGGGAAGGGAGAAAGAGAGGGTGAGAAACATCAATTTCAAACATCAAAGAGAGGGTTGCCTCTTGTGGGCCCCCTACTGGGGTCCTGGCCCACAACCCAGGCATGTGCCCTGACTGGGAATCAAACCAGCAACTCTTTGATTCACAGGCCCGCACTCAGTCCGCTGAGCTACACCAGCCAGGGTATATATTTCTAAATGTAGTAAGTTTAGTTGCTTTATACTCTCATGCCTGATGTAGTTTGCTTCTGTTACAACTAGTTTTCATTCTTGTTTCCCTGTGTGCTTAGCTGTTTTTGCCTGTGTTTGGTACACACTGTCTCAAAAAATTGTTTGTAGGCATTATTTAAGACCTAAGGTAAAGGTGTATTCCTCCAGAGATGTGCTTGCACTTGCTTCTGCCAGATGCCTTGGAGTTAGACTCACTTTAATCTGAATTCATAATTTGAGGGGTGTGTGTGTGTGTGTGTGTGTGTGTGTGCGCATGCATGTGTTTTATGCTTGTATAAAAATTGGGATGAAAAGATTCTTGGGCTTGTGGTTTCAAGGTCTGTCCCATTCAATCCCTCAGCAACTACTAACTTTACTTATACACGGACACCTGGGGATGGAAGTGGGGTTTAATTTTGGTCTATTTTTTTCCAAATGATACAGTCCTGCAAAATGGGGAGGTGCCTTTAGACACGCAAGGATTATGGTCTGAAATATTCTCCATTTAATTTAAAAAATCAGGGCTCTTTGAGGAAATGGCTAATTCTAAGTCTGGAACAAAAAGTGCACAAGCCTGGGATATCTTTTCATTCAAGATAGTAAGGAAACTCTCAAAGACTACTAAGGTTATGTCAAATGGAATGAAGAACCAACCTGTAAATGTTCCTACTGGCCTAACATGAAACAGTTTGAGAATCAGTAAAAGTGATAACTGTATTGGATGGAAATGTACAAAAATATGTTCAATCCATGAGTTTATAATGATACTAAGTAAACATTGATCACCATTGGAGGTCGTCAGAGTATGAACTCATTATTTTGAAAATTAACAAATAGAGGAAAGGAATTAAACATTTATCTTGTCTCCTGTGTGAGCTTACTACTGGGTAATGACATAGTCTGTCACAGTAGCTTTCTCTTGATAAAAATACACAGTGGGATAAAAGTAGGTTTACAGTTGTTTGTATAGAAAATAAATAATAATACAAAGATAAACTGTTTTGCATACTCACAACTGTAAGCGTACTTTTGCCCCACCCTGTATTTCAGCTAATGACAAATGAAGGAATGACAATTAAAATATCACCATTTGGGGGGGTCAGCTTCCAGAATGGTGAAGTGAGGATCTTGGGATGTATGCATAGATGGTAATTGTGTAGGAGTTCATTGTACCCTTCTGTTACATTTTCATGTTTATTTTGATAATAACTTTATTAAGATGTAGTTAAGGTGGCTTACGCTGTACATTATGTTAGGCAGTAGCTCAGCAATATCAGTTTGTTCTACAAGGGGAAAATATGGTTGGTAAAAGTATTCTTTCAGGTTGAACTAAATAATTTTGAGGTATGGTGTCTTGCTGGTAAACCATTGCTTCCATGGGTGGTACTCTTTCTTCTTTTCCTCCTTAGGCAGAGAATTCAGTTATTCATTTGTTCTTTGGGGTCAGTAGGCTTCGAGTATTTTCTCCCACCTCCCTCCCTTTCCAGTTTCTATTTATTCTTCAAGCCCAGGCCAGGTACCATTTTTCTGCAAGCCCCTTCCTATTAATTCCTTCCCTAAGGTCTTTTGTGCTTATTTTAGCTTTGGGAAAAAACCAGGTCAGTTTGGTATTCAAGTGAGCCTTCAGTTGTTTAAAGATTATATATTTCAAATGTTACCAGTTGTATATGTCAAAACAATTTATTGACTAAAAAAAAGCCTCATTACTTTGCACACAGTTGGAAGAGTTTTCCACCCACTTTGTTCCCCCAGTCCCCTCCAAATATGGTGATTAATGCAAAGTAATAACTGCTGAGCTTTTTTTCCCTCTCTTTTTTAGGATCATGGCTGCTATTCCTCAAAATAATCTACAGGAGCAACTGGAACGTCATTCAGCCAGAAAACTTGACAATAAATTAAGTCTTTCAAAAACAAAACCTTCGTGAGTATTTTGGTTGTTTTGTTGTT
Organism: Anoura caudifer; assembly: GCA_004027475.1. Classification (NCBI taxonomy): domain Eukaryota; kingdom Metazoa; phylum Chordata; class Mammalia; order Chiroptera; family Phyllostomidae; genus Anoura; species Anoura caudifer. Next base: position 350,511 of record PVKU01000452.1, read on the forward strand.
ACACAGGCACTAACATATGGTGTCATACAAATGAGATATCTGCCCTTTCAACCCTTTCATTGTATAGATGAGTAAATAAAGCTGTAAGGTCAATGATTTTTCCACTTTGCAGACTAATGGCAGAGCATGTGTTTGCAGCATAGGTAATAAACTGTTCAGCCCATCTGCAGTTTCTGACACATAACACTTGCTCAGTAAATATTCGTTAAATGAATAAATAATGAATCTTTTTGTAAATTTGGGCAAATGGATATTTTTAATATTTTAATATAATTTTATATCCTTTCTAAAAACAGTTTATAAGGAAACTATGGCTCTCTGGTTCTGCTCTTTCCCCCAAGCTATACCCCAAACTCCTAATGATATCTAACAATAATGTATATTCCTTATTGTACTCTTAACCAGGTTCTAGACTGGGCGCTTGACTTCAAAGTGACCATTGACTTTTATGTCACTAGATGCAGAGATGTCCTGGACTCTTGCTTTCCTCCAGATCTCAGTATAGTGAGCAGTTTTTAACTTTTTTCCTCCATAAAACTTTTATCAGAGTAGCAACAAGCAGCCACATTTGAGTCTCTCCTGTTTTTTACTTGTGCTGTCCCTCCCTCTGGAGGTGCTGTTAATTAAGGACTGCCAGCCTGAGAAATAAAGCTGTGGGAATGGCCTGGATAATTAGCCCTTGAATAGGAAGGATCAGAGCACACAGAGTATAATTTAAGTACATTTTTAAATTGGAGAGGGGAATAGAGACTTTGCTCACTGGTGCTACAATGAAGGTAAGTTATGTAAATTAGTAAAAATAGAGTTTTGTGTAGTTGGTGGGTTTCTTAAAATTTTTCTAATTCAGGTTTTCAATTTGTCCAGTGCTTTCACTTTCAAGAAGAAAATATCTTCAGCCAACGATGTATCTGTGACTAGTGTGTCAGTAGCAAAGACACCTGCGTTAAGTGATAAAGATGTGAATGTTACTGAGGACTCTTCCTTCATTGAAACTTCCCCCTGTAATCAGCCGACAAGGATCTGTGACTTTAAAAATGCTGCCACAGGACAGCAAACCAAGAGAATTGGTTCAAAACCATTTTTGCCAGATCTGGTGCAGGCTCCACGGGCTGTTTTACAGGCTACCCAGAGCACACCTATTACAAAGGAATCCCGTGATGCTACTTTCAAGAAATTAGAATTTAGTTCTTCATCAAACTCTCTTACTACCATCAGTGATTGGGAAGATATGGATGACTTTGATACTTCTGGAAATTCAAAAGCATTTTTTACACCAGTTAAAAATCACTTCATAAGAGTAAGCACTGCTCAGAAATCAAAAAAGTCTAAGAAAAACTTTTTTAAAGCACAGCTTCATAAAGCAAATAAGAGAAAAGCTGATTTGACTCTTTCCTCCTCTGAATGCAAGCAAGTACATTTGACTAAAGAACAGAAGGCTGACTCTGAATGGTCAAGTAGTGATGTGATTTGTATTGATGATGGCCCCGATTGTGAAGAGTTTACAAGTAAAGATACTCAGGGTAGTCCCTCTATAAAACTTCATTTGGGAGAGGGGAAAGGTAAAAATTACTATTCTATTTTCATTTCAATATATTGATTTTATTTGTTCATTCAAAGATAGGCACTGGAACAGTAGCAAATATGATATAGCTTTGTTCTTAGGATCATTAGAGGCACTTATTGAGCAATATGTTGATCACACACTCGAGGCAGGGCATACTGGTGAAATGAAAGATTTTATTCTGCTAATATGATTTTTAGATTAACACCGAGGCTAGCGCTGTGATTTTTATATGTGAAGAAAATAAGGCCCATAGAGGTTCAAATGGACTATTAGAGGTCTACTGGCTTGTTAAGTGGTAGAACTGGGAAGTGAAGCTCAGCCTTTCTATTATAATTCCTTTATGACTTGCTGCCACCTAATATTGCTATATAATATGATCTAATTATGCTATTAAACATTATAGATTACATTCAAATTATTTTCTGTTTAGGTCTCATAGTTATTAGATGTCCAGAACTTAATAGCTAAGATTAGCCGTATGTGGAACTACCTACCTTATGAAATAGTTGTAAATATGAGGCTAAAATTTTTAAGCACCTGAATCCCATTAAGGTTACTGTAAGATGAGGCAGGACCAAAAAGTGATTCATAATAAGCAGAACTATATAGTCTAATCAAATATGTTGCTCTTGATAAAGAAAAAAATTGGTAAAAGGTAAACTAAAGAGCAAGAATTTGACATTGTGCTTTTCCTTATATTCAGGAGAGAAGCACAATTTGGTAGACTTAAGTCAATAGGAAGCCTTTGTGATAAAGTAAAAGTAGTTTTTACAAACAACAGTGTACAATTATCAGATTCGTTTCTCTCACTTCACCTTTATTTAAATATGAGCCAAAAACAGAAAAACAAAAATGCTAATGCTGAGTATGAGTTTCATCATTTTACTGGAGATAGTCATCCTTAAGCAGATCTCCAGCCCCAATCCAGCATTCATGGGACTGCTTCAGCTGACTCACTCATTTATGAAGAATTAAGCCACTGTTGAGGTGGGAAAGGAGAGGACCCATGGGGTGGTATTACTGTTCAGAACTTGCCGGAGGCACTCACTTTTCAGTGCTTATGCCATGTTCTTTCTGTCTCATTAATTATTTAAGTAACCTATGTTTATCAACTGTGTACTTTAGATAATAGTGAAAAGGAAAAAAATTTGGAAGAAACTGAACTACATTCAGTTGAGAAATCTCCATGTGTTGAACTTGATGAAGATGATTACAACATAGATTTTGTTCCACCTTCTCCAGAAGGAACGACTTCTGCCTCTTCTTCCTCTTTAAAATGCTTTAGGTAAAATAGCTAATTAATTAATAAGCATTGTTGTTTGTTTCTGGAATATCTAAAATAATTTAGTTATGTAATATCATTTCTGTATAATTTCATGTTCTGCACAGTTTATATCCAAATGAAAGCTTCAGAAAGTCCCTATTGATACATTTTATTTAATTGGTAGTATTCTAAACCTATAAAGTTCCAGCTTTAGTACTATCAAAATTGTAATTACATGAGACCTCCAAACAATTTTATGTAGTTGGTTTTAACATGAGGAATATATTCCTAAAAATACTATATTTCCAAACTTCTGGACCTGAAATGACGTAAAGCTAATTCCTTGTGTGGAAAATGACTTGGTAAGTGGTATGTTTTTAACCCTACAGGATAGAATTGGCTATTGTATTTGACATTCACTGAATTTTAGCAAATTAGGAACACAGTTGTGGTTAACTGGTAGTGTTATGGGAAAAAATACATTGTCCACACAGCTTATCAATAGTTTAAAATACTAATAGTCATTGTTACCTCCATGCCACCCCAACCTAAATCACAGTCCAGTTGAGTGGTGGAGCATATACTATGCTATTAACCAATATTTTGATGAAAAATAGATCCCTAAAGTATATTACCTTAATAAGGGGAGGAAGGCAGGAAGGAAGTGTTTGTGTGCATAATGTAGTTTCTTCCGGTTTGTGTTTTAACAGGTGTGTTGGCATGTTTTAAGAGGCAGGAAAGGTTGAAGCATGATTACTATTTGATGTCAAAACTAAAAAACTGTTAACAGCTGCCCACTCTTCTTCTCCCTTCCAATAGATATTCAGACAGAATTGCACAAAGTAGAAAACTCAGCAGGAGTTCGTGTAGAATCTGGGTTCTGAGTCAGCATCATCACTTAGCAGGTGGAGCAGCCAAGGCCCAGGAAGGAGCAGGGAATGGCCCAAGATGATAAAACTCATGACAAATGAACTAAGATGCATCGTAGTGCTATTTCCTGGCTTTTTTGTTTGTTTATTTAAAAAGTGTGCATTGCACAAGTAACACCACTTTAACAGGATTCTTACCTTGTAGTCTCAACATTCCAACAAACCAAACATTTTCTTTATTCAAGTTTGGTTTGGATTTTTCTTTACATGTGTATAATTTTTGCATTGCTCTGATCAACATGTAACTATAATTCTTATTCTGCTTCTTTTCTCTGAGTATTATTTTTAAAACATTTTCCATACTGCTGTATAGTTTTTATTTTTATTCCATTGATGGCTATATAATATTGAGTTGTTATACCATATTTAACTGTACCTATCTCTCCAGCACTTGGAAAATGCTTATTTCTGAGGTAGAGTCTCTCTGTATATTTTCCATTGCAACCTTGTATACATATTTGTACATGTTGTAACACAAATAGAATTTTCACAAATGGTGCTTTATGTGCAGAGTACACTTGAATTTTATTTTTTGTTTTTGCTCTAAAATGCTGGTCGTGACTTCTGAATTGATTTCAGAAGTATGATGGTCAGGTAATATATAACAGAAAAGAGAAACAAATGTGTTTTTATAGCTGGCCTTCAAAATCTTCCATCATCAGGCCCCAAACTGCCTTTTAGTTTTATTGCTAGTTATGCCCTTTCGATAACCTGAAGCTCCAATGAGCCCAATGGGACAAATTGGGAAACACTGCTAAAAATCTAAGGCCCTTTCTTTATTATCACACCATATCATTTTATAAAGCATAGTTTTATTCATCATTGTTTGATTTAGTTAGAAGATTGCATCCTAAAATCCTGTTTTAGAAAAGTACAGTTGATTCTTGGATAGCAAGTGAATGGAATTGTCTTTTTATCTCTTCTTCATAGTCTGTCACTTCTCATATCCATCCTTCAAGGTTTCTGCCAATCCTACCCCTTTTGCAAAGCCTTCTCAAGTTCTGGGAAGGGTTATCATTCTTTGGATTACCACAGTACCCTCTCTTTAACAATTAGTACTGATTTTATTACTTTTAAAGTATTTTTTATATCCAGTCAGACTGGCCATGTTTACATATGTTAATATGTTTTTGTATGATGTGTATAAGTTGTGTGTACAGATATACATATTATACATGCGGGTATAAGAGGACTCTGGAATCTCAGAAGAGAGAGAGGTTGATGACCACCTGCTGGAGAAATCAGAAAAGTAACACTTGGGCGGGGCTGAGAGGGACAGGGGTGGTTGGCTGTGGTTGGAGCCTGCAGTTATTGAAAGGATGTTGTTGGAGGTAAAGTTGAAAAGGTCTCTTGGGCTAGAAGATGAAAGACTTTGAGGGCCAGCTAGGAGATTTTAGAATAAAGATAACAAAAACATGTTTCTCTTTTATGTTGTATGTTGTGGAGAGATAATAGAGGACAAATGATGCATTTGATGTGCTCTACACTTTGACTGGTTGTATTTGTTTTCATTGGCAGTATGTTAAAGGAGCCTGACATCTGTGACAGGAAGATGGTCGATCTCAGCTTGCCTGAGGACGCATCCAAACCCGAGAAAATGCCCACTCGGCCATCGCCCCACAAAACCAGCACAGACTGTGACGGTACAACCAGTATTTCAGACCTATCACATATTTTAACTACTTATTTTGAAAACCAAGTAAGATTGTATTTTTACCTGTGACTGTATAGTATAAGACAACAAATTTATTGTTCCTTTTGCCCTAATGTAGCATCATCCTTGTTCGTTGGTTAGCCAGCATTTGCTTGAACAACTTGTAAACTTATGTTCAGCCCTGGCTGGTGTGGCTCAATTGGAGCTTCATCCCATAAACTGAAAAGTTGAGGGTTCAATTCCCAGTTAGGGCACGTGCCTAGGTTGCAGCTTTGGTTCCCAGCTGGGGTTCGTAGGAGGGGCAAACCATCAATGTTTCTCTCTCACATTAATGTTTCTCTCTTTCTCTCTCCCTCCCTTCCCCCTCTCTAAAATCAATAAGCATGTCCTTGGATGAGGATAAAAAAATAAATAAATATTTCAAAAATAATAATTTCATGTTTTTGCAAAGTAGTTCATTCTCTATTTTGAAAACACCACTTGTTAGAAAATTATTTCTTGTATTGTACTGAACCAAAATTTGCCTTTCTCTAACTTAATTCTTATAAGGTAAGTCTAAAGCTTCTAGAAGTTGTTGGGGACTTTTTGTTAAGTCTACATATTATTAGATCCTTTAACTCCTTACAGATACTGGTTTTTAGACATCCTCCTAGTTCTCTTTGTATAGAGTCTGGATTTGGATCTTAAAATTTAATGCTTTTTAGTTTGTTGGATTTGTTTCTTAATTCCTTACATTTTTTTATATTAAATATCTAGTATAAATAATCCAATAATGGGATAAGACTAAAAAACGACAGTCTCCTTTCTCTTAATTTCTTCTTCTCAGAGGCTCTCTCAGTCTAGAAATTTGTGTCCTATTCTGGAAGTTTTTCTTGTATTTCTTTTTATTCTTTTCTCTTTTACTCTTCCTGAAACTTCTATTCTTTGGATATTAGGGTTCCATTAATTATCTTCCTGTTTCCCATCTCTTGCTTCTCTGCTTTCTGGGAAATTGCCTCAATTTTATCTTTAACTCTTACATGGAATTTTTCATTTTTATCAGTCAGTTTCCCAGAGCTCTTTTTTCTCTGAATATTTCTGTAATACATTCTACTTCGGTTTGGTGGGTGCTGTATATATGGGGGGTGGGGCAGTGCGCACACATGCGTGATGGTCTCTGTGTTATTGTTTCTGTTTGTTCCAAATTTCTTTATTAAGTGCCTTACAATATTAACCAATTTAACCCTCACAATGGCCCTATAAGGTAGCTTCTGTTATCCCCCATTTTACAATAAGGAAACAGATGCAGGAGAGTTAAGTAATGACACATGGTCCTAGAATTAGACAGCAGTAGAGCTGGGATTCGAACCCAGTAGTCTTGAGGCACTTGAGTTTACACTGATAGCCTCTGCACTGTAACGTTTCTGCATCGCTGAGTTTCAGAATGATTAGCTAGGATAGGCCAGAACAGAGTCAGTCCTACAGGATGTTGGAGGCCTCCCTCTCAGCTGACATCAGTCCATTCATCGCCAGTTGTTATTTAACTAGTTACAAATTGACTTTCATGCCATAGTTCTCTTCCTTGTCCACGGGGTGCAGTAGTCTTGGTCATATGACCCCAGAAGTTCAAGGCCTGAGACAGCAAGAGGGATCCAATGGGACATTGGCTGTAGAGTGATGCCAACTTGAGGTACAAACCTGTCTCCTCCTACCCCTGGCTGTGTGGCTATGGCAAATGAGTTAAGCCTCTCTGGATTCCAGTTTCTTCTATAAAATGGGGAAAATAATATTTAACTTGCTGAGTGGTTGTCAAGATTCAAGGTAAAGTACCTAATGCGCTGCAGGCCTTCGATAAAGGGTAGGTACTGTTACGCCAGTCTAGTAATCCTTTCAAAGAATATAGTGCATTAAAATGGCTGGTTTATTTTCATGAACTCTTGCTAACTCTATAATTGTTTCCTCTGCTTCTTAGAGTTTACAAAGAAGCCATTTGATAACATGTTCTAGAATTTTGCCTTGAATTAGCATCAAGATCACCAGCTTGTAGCTTTTGGCACTCAATAAATTTTTTTGAAAATTAGAACAATGTTTGCCTGTCTTCACTCTTCCATCAACTTTACTATTCACAAGAGGCCTATAGTATCATTGAAATCTGTTTGCAGATTTCCTTTGTATTCCAAAGTGTAATCTGTCTAGACAAGGAGACTTGCGCTTCTTTCCAATGGCTGTATCTCTCTCTGAGCCTGTGTTAGCTTTTATTTCCTTCAGACCATTGTTTACTCTCCTCTTTCCCATCCCATGGCCATTCTCCTTGCAGAGAAAACAAGTAAAGGAGGAGTTCAGCGGTTCCACTTTTCCTTCTCATACCTGATGTTTCTGTTTACATCAGTCACCAATGAGAGCCCACAGTTTCCCACAGATGCTTGCTCCCAAGGGCTCCATACACCACCTAATCTGTTCTCTCTTCCTCTTCTTTCTGCCTGTGAGACCCCTCAACTGACTCTACTTGCTCATTGCTCTCCCAGTGTCCTCATTCTCTTCTCTGAACATTTTCTTCCCTTTATTTCTCTGATTGTGTCCTGAGAATACTATTTCCTCTGCGGCCCACCTTCGCTGCTTATTTTTCCTGTCTGCCTTGGGCCCTAGGGGTGGTGTAGGCATGTTACTGGCTTCCCTGACCCATTTGTTTCTTTTCCTTCATCTAAAGCCTCTCCTCCTTTGGCATTTTATTTTTCAGTTACATGGTTAAAAAAATAAATGAGGAGTGGGCTGGCTAGATTCAGATACCCAAACATTGTTACAGGAATGTCTCTCTCATACCTGCCTTCTCTGTCCTGTTTGGTCTCATCTCTCCATCTCAATCCTCCATTTCTGTTTATCTCTGTTTTCTGCTTAGTCTTATTTCCCCCAGAGGGAAGCTGTGTTTCCTTCTGTAGCAGCAGAGAGGGTCCCTAACTGTCTGACTGGCTCATTGGAAAGAGAGGTCCTTCTTTCCAGCCAGCCAGAAAGCTCTACCTTTTTCTCACTGAGCTCCCTTATAGCAAGAGTCCACTGAGGGAGTGGGGCAGGGGAGGTCTGCAAGAAGAAAGTCAGGGTGCTGTGCTGTTACCACTGAAAGGAAGCCTGGGCTCTGGGCAGACCAGAACAGTGGTGGTTGGAGGGGAATTCCTGCGTAGCCCTTTATAATGTAGTTGGTGAGATTTACACCTAAAGTAGTAAAAAATCGTAGTAATTTTTTTTAAATTTTTATCTATCTTTAGAGGGGAAGGGAAGGAGAGAGGGAGAGAAATATCAATGTGTGATTGCCTCTCGAGCGTCCCCCACCAGGAACCGGCCTGCAATCCAGGCATGTGCCCTGACTGGGAATCGAACCGCAATCCTTTGGTTCGCAGAGCAGGCCTGCGCTCAGTCCACCAAGCTACACTAACCAGGCTCGTAGTACATTGATAAGACTATTTTTCCAACGACCTTGGTTACCCTTAGAGAAATATTAAGATTTAACATGAAATTAAATGATAGCACAGTTACAAGCTCTTGTGGTTTAGAATAGAGACAGTCTGATTTCAAATTATTTCATAGGCAGTTAATAAGGACAGTATGAGGTTGTTTATAGTCTTGTTTTTAAACTACTTCAGATTTTACATGCATGACTTTGAAAATCTTAAGTCTTTTTTGTTTTCAAGGAGAAATATTAACACCATAATTATTTTATAGCTAGACAGATAAGTTTAGAGCAGCAGCTTATTCGAGTGATGGTCCACATCTGTAACTTAGTTGAAACAATTCCTGATGACGAACTGAAAGCGTTGGATTGTGGGAATGACCTGCTTCAGCAGCGGGACATAAGGTATGTTAATTTTTCTCCTGGAGTGTACCTGACTGCATTTCCATCACTCTACATGAGAAAGGTACAGGGCAAAAGTTTTAGACATTCTGAACAGCATAAATTGTCACTATGTTTTAAATTTATTTATTTTTCAAATTGTTCCTTTAGTATTTGTATCCAGATTTTTTAAATTGGGAAAAAGAGGGTGTATTTTGCTGCAATTTGGGATGAGAACTAAAGCTATACTTGTGTGGCCTCCTGCGGTAGACTACTCACACTTAATACGGTGTTGTGTGTTTTCTCTTCAGAAGAAAACTCCTAGCTGAAGCAGATTTTAACCCAGACAATGCCATTGTTCTTGGCTCGGTGTGGAGGTGCCGGCCTTATGAAGTTGTTGACCCCACGGCGTACATGTCATCTGGCTCCTCGCCTCATGCCTTTCTAAAGGGCGATTCCTGCCCTGCAGGGAATTCTGATAAGGAGTTAAATTTTCTTCCCATTTCCTCAAATTCCATTTCTTCTGGGGAATGTTTAGTGGCTACTACCCTAGGAAAGACAGGATTCTCAGCCACCAAGAAGAATCTCTTTGAAAGACCATTATTCAATTCCCATTTACAGAAGTCCTTTGTGAGTAGCAAGTGGGCTGAAACCCCAAGGACAGAAAAAAGAAATGAGAGCTCTCATTTCCCAGGAAATGTACTCACAAGCACTGCTGTGAAAGATCAGAATAAACATACTGCTTTAATAGATGACTTAGAAAGAAAAGTGCAGGCTTCTGATGAGATCGATAATTTTGACATCGAGGACTTAGATGATGATGATGAGTGGGAAAATATAATGCTTAACTTAGCAGCCAGCAAGTCGTCCACAGCTGCCCATCAACCTATTAAAGAAGGTCGGCCAGTTAAATCAGTATCAGAAAGAATTTCTCCAGCCAAGACAAACTCTCTTCCAGCGACATTCACTGCTCAAAATAAAAACTTCTCAGAGTCAATGCAGAATTACCCTGGTAAGTTTAAAGTAAATTGGATGCTTATATTTTACATGAAAACAAGACTGTCCAGAATTGGAATTGTATAAGAAAAACCATAGCAAGTCATCATTGCCTGAAAACTACATTGTTCCTATGCAAATTTCTGCTGATAATATGAATTACAAATCACAATTTCAAAAGCAAGTGGCTCATTTGTCTGTAGCAGCTGTAGTTTTATAAAATGTGTAATTATAACCTATTGTAAGGCTCTAAAGTCATTACAGTGTGCTTTGCCTTTAAATTAACATTTTCCTTAGTCCCTAAAGCAATAAAGCTCATGAGGATCAAGTTTTTAATATTTTGGGGGATGGACAAAAGTAAAGCTGAATTTATATGTTGAAAATGTAAGTGTATGTTTTTAGAATTCTGGGTTGATGAGAACTGATCAATTTATCAAGTAGAGAAATGTTTTATGTCTTAAAATATTACAATATAGGGCAGTCTAAGAAAGATATGAAGTCAGATTTCTTAAATCAATCAAATGATTTCTTTTGGCCTGAAATCCTTTAAATTCATTCAACAAATAGCTCCTGTGTGCATGTTTTACTCTAGATTCCTGTACTAGGTAAATAATAGTTCCTGCCCTCTTAGAGCTCACAGTTTAGTGAGGGAAGTTTTTGGAGGAGTGAAATTAGCCTCTGTAAAGGGTGCAGATAAAAGCCAAAATTAATTTTAAAACCTTACATCAACCCTATAAAACTATCACAAAGTATTTTTTTCCTAACTGAAACAAGTTTAGATGTGCAAAGTTCTGTAAACCACAGCCCTCCCTATTTTTGTTATTAATGACTTAATACCACAGAGGTTCTTATAGTTATGCTGTTGACCTTTAAAACAGCCATTAATGGATTTATTTTTGTATCATGTTAGAATGTGTCATGCTTGACGTTCACAATTATCTTTGTGACAGTAGAGTGTTGGGAATGGAGTAACTGCCAAAGCTGGTGTCTGAGTTCTTCTTGTTCCCTATTAACAGAAGTAGGGGAGTCAGGAGATAGGCAGATGTGGAGAAAAGCAGAGGAGGACTATTTCAAGACTTGTTGAGCTTACAGTGTTGAGAAGTCATTCAGGTAGAAATGTCTTGCAGACAATTGGAGATGCATATAGGACTGCAATGTAGGAGCAGACCAGTTGGATCTGAAGAGAGAGATCCAGGCCTTCTGTGTACATAGGTGATGCTTAGCATCGCAGGATTGGGAGAATTCCAAAAGGAACATCTAACGGACCCAGCCCCAAGTGTCTGAAAGACTACCAAATTTAAGGGACAGGTGGAGAAAGTGGAACCAAGAAAGTGAATTTAAACATACGGTTGTCTGAAAGGTCAGTCAAAAGAGAAGAGGAAGGAGGGAATGAAGACCAGTGGCTCCGTGGGTTGGGCATTGATCCACAAAGAGATAGGTTGCTGGTTCAATTCCCAGTCAGGGCATGTGCCTGGATTGTGGGTCCGGTTCCGGTCGCAGCACGTACAAGAAGCAACCAATCGATGTTTCTCACATCGATTTTCTTTTCCTCTTTCTCCAACCCTTCCCCTTTCTCTAAAAATAAATAAGTAAAATAATTTTTTAAACAAAGACTAGTGGTAGTGCTGCAGAAAAATCAAGTAAAGACTTGAATTTGGCCATTAGGAAGGCCAGGTATATGGGAGGATACTTGTATAGGAGGATATTCAGGGAATGGTTAAAGAAGGAATTTGCTGCAGGGAAAGGTATGCCAATGACCTGCATTGTGACAGGTCATTAATTGTGACATTAATGCACTGATTCTTTTCTTACCATTGATTATTTTTCTTAGACCAGTCGGTGCAAAATTTAGCATCCAGAAATCTGAAACATGAGCATTTCCAAAGTCTTGATTTTCCTCATACAAAAGAAATGATGAAGATTTTTCATAAAAAATTTGGCCTGCATAATTTTAGAACTAATCAGCTAGAGGCGATCAATGCTGCACTGCTTGGTGAAGACTGTTTTATCTTAATGCCTACTGGTATGTATTTTTAGATATGAATTGGCAGGAATCCATGGCAGATGTGAAACGAGAGCTCTTTAATAGAAATAAAAAGAACGCCGACACAGTATTTCTATCATTTATGGACCTCTAAGCCCTCGTGCCATAGGAAGAAAGTGTATTACCTCATTGCCTCTATTCTAGTTGTTGACATGATAACATTTATAGCCCTTTAAGATGTTCACCTCAAAGTTCATTGTGTTGAACTGATCTAGAATTTCTCTTTGGGAATTTTTCTTTCCTTTTTTTTTTTCTAGTCTACATTAGTCTGGAACATGAGTAAAAATGTAGGACTGGAATAGAGATGTGACCATTTCTAGCAGTGTATTTGGTACAGTCTAGTGTTGCCTGGTGGTTGAAATCATCAGTTCTGGAGTGATGGCCCGAGCTTGAAGCACAGCCTTGCCATCTCTTAGCAGTACGACCTTGAGCAAGGCACTTCACTCCCTGAGCCCCGCGTGTGCAGTGGAGGTGCTCATAAAGTTCCTGTTACGTGGAGTGTCATGGGCATTAAATGCAAAACACTTAGTGTAGCTCTTTCTTGGCCTTTTTTTAAGAAACCCAGGACTCTTTATTGTGCTATAAACGTTTATGACAGCTGTTCGATGATTTATAGTCATCCAAGTCAGAATAATAAATAAGCCGTTAGGATAAGCAGCGTGGGAGTTTGGAGTTTCAGTACCTAAACCTGTGGTCTTCCTCTGTCCCTCACTCTCCTTGTTGTCACCTTAAACAATTGGTTACCGCCATCATTGTTAAATAGTGTTGCCTGGGTATCTGAATTTTTTCTAACTGATTTTAAAATTTAGGTGATATTGGTTCAATAGTCACTTCATACTACATTAACTTGTTTACTCTGTGTTGACTCCAAGTTGCTACTTCAGAACTGAAGCAGGAAATGAACCTGGCTAGTCCAATGGTCTTTCCATAGTCCTTTAGGGTTCCCAGCGGGTGTTTTTAAGTGTCCTTCCCACAATTTCAACCTCTTGACAAATACATATTCCAAATAGTTTCTTTTAGACAAAAAATTCTAAAAACCCCTGATCTAGTACATTTTGTCATGGTAAGGTTAAATGGCATGTGTAAGTCACATAACATATTATGTGGTAGAGCAGAAACTATGATTCAGCTTCCTACTCTTGCCTTGACATTTACACACACATGTATACACTGAGTGAAATTTACTTACTGCATGTGCAGAAAAGATGGCATGTGTTGTTTTTAAAAAATCAAAGTCCCAGAAACTGCCTGGCACAAGTTTCTACCACTAGTAGACTGATGGAGTTGCAGACTGGGGCTTAATCACTTCAGTTACCTTTCAGTGTGTGCTGATTGTCTTGCCATTTTGAGTTAGAGTCACATAGAGAGAGTCCACCCACCCTTTTGTGTCTAAATTTCCTTCCCTTCATCTTATCAGTGTACACAGACACAGATCTACCCTCTCTGTGTTCAAAGGAAGATTGGGAATACAACCTTGTTAACAGGAGTGCAGGGAGCAAGAGCTCTAATATTCATGCCAGAGGTTTAACAGCACTGAGATTCCAGACGTGCCCTCTGGGGCATCAAAGAAATATTAAACCATGTGCACTTTGGGTTTTAGTGTTCTATAGTTGATCACAGTTTAACTCTTTAAAAACAAAATATTATGTAAAATAATTGTTTTAATCCTAGTGTCATGACTGGACTACCCCTTGTACTTGCATTTGGATTTCCCAAGTAGACGTTTAAACAGTTCTGCTGCATTTAATTTTCCTGCCCTGATTCTTGCTTTTGCTACCATATGTACCTACATGAGATGCCCTATAATCTTTACACATTTGAATCACCTAAGTATCTTGGCTCATTTGAATATGGCAAATCTTGGGCACCATGGGGAATATCACTTGATGTCCTATTAATTAATTATCTTAAATATTATATGTGGTTTGCTGTGTAACTTTTGCCTTCATGCCCTTACACTAGAACCTGTTGGGTGTTTTTTTGTCATTTCTCTTTCAGGAGGTGGTAAGAGTTTGTGTTACCAGCTCCCCGCCTGTGTATCTCCTGGGGTCACTATTGTCATTTCTCCCTTGAGGTCACTTATAGTCGATCAAGTCCAAAAGCTGACTTCATTGGATGTAAGTTGAAAGCAAAACACTACCAATTATAATAAAAATACTAATAAAAACATAACTTAAAAATAATTATATTTTAATATTCTGGGCTAACTTTTCTATTTGTTTATAAATTATAAGAATAAAGTTCAGGAGTGACGTTAAGTTGTATCGTAAGCGCAAGCCTGAAAATTCTGATACAGATCTGTAGTTCAATCTGATTTTACTCTAGAAGAATGTGTTTTGCTGATATAATCTTTTTTTTACTAATACAAAAGGATTTCTTTTTGTTATTACTGCCAGGTCAGCAAAAGTTCTTGCCTTACTCCCTTCATACCTTAAGACGCACACACGTGCATGCGTCCACCCACATGTCTTTTTCCTCCTGGCTGAGGTTAAGAACGTGTATGAAGGCCTCCCACTAATTCCTGCATGTGGTGATCAAACAGAACTGTTCTCAGGGTGAGGAGCCACCACTGTTCAACAAGACCCCTGTTTGATTTTTGTTGCAAAGAATGTCTTAGTGCAGGGAGGGTGGCCATTGCCCAACCATGCGCACCCTGTCATCGGTCTGATGCATTAAAACCCCAAACATGCATTTACCTTAAAAACAATGCAGCTATATAGTAGGAGTGGATCTCTTTGATGCTGAGTTCACATTTATCTTACTTGCAAATGTGAATAGCAAAGGAAGCAAAGAACAGAGGGAAAAAGAAAAGGTAAACAATGAGAAGAATATTTTGAATTATAGTTAGTAAGGGTTTTTAAAAATATGTACTGATTGTTTCTTATTTTTATTACATTTTTATTACATTTTGACAGATTTGACATACAACTTGTAAAATATTTATAAAAGCTAAGGTAAAATATAAGCTTAAGTCTGATTAATGTATATAATTTTAATTATTTACTACTTTTATGCTTAGATTCCAGCTACATATCTGACAGGTGATAAGACTGACTCAGAAGCTACAAGTATTTACCTCCAATTATCAAAAAAAGACCCAATTATAAAACTTCTCTATGTTACTCCAGAGAAGGTTTGTATGTTATCATTATTTTCAAATACGATGTTAACTCTGTGTTGGAAAACAATTTGGTTCTCCCACCTGAGTAGGGAAAAACCTCGTATTATTCTCCTGTGTTTCTCTCCTTTACTACTTACTTAGAATTCTTCATTCTGATCAAAATGTGTGGAGGTTTTTTCCTTACACCAAGCAATTCTTGTGACACCAGCTGGGTGTCCTGAATTTGCCTCAATTCTGACACTGCCTATGCAGAGATAGTGTCAAATCCCACAGGTTAAGGGGTCCATCCCACAACATGGTTCCCACCCCACTTTTGATGCCAGTCACAGGGAGGTCCCCAGGTTACCCATAACTTCTGCCGGATTAGACTACAAATCAGAAGTTCCTATGACTCCCTTCTCAGGTTTGATTAATTTGCCATAGAATTCAGAGCAACACATAAGTGTACTGGTTTATTAAAGAACACGACAAAGTGATACAGATGAATAAGCTAGGTGAAGAGGTACATCGGGTGAGGTCTGAGGCAGTCCTGAACACAGGAGCTTCCGTCCCCGTGGAGTTCGGGGGTGCCCCCCTCCTGGGGTGGACGTGTTTGCCAACCTGGAAACTGAGCCCCATGCTTTCAGGGTTTTCTGGAGGCTTCCTCACATAGGCGAGATCAGTTATCTACTCCATTTCTAGCCCCTCTCCTCTGTTGGAGGAGGGGGGTGGGGGTGGAGGTTCCCAGCTTCCCACCACAGCTTGGTTGTCCTGGTGACCAGCCCTGTGCAGGAGCCCACCGGGGTCTCCGCAACACAGTCGCAAGTGATGCAGGTGCTCTTGGCCCTTAGGAAATTCCAGGGTTCCAGGAGCTCAGTGCCAGGAACTGGGAGTGGAAACCATTATATTTTTTCTCTCATCTCCTAAAAGCTGACTAGAATACATACATTTTTAAATTTTGACAGATTTGTGATGTACAGTATAATGCAAAAAATTTCTGTATGACTTTTATCCAGAAACTCCAAATGGTAACATTTTACTATAATTGCTTTATCATTCTCTGTTTTTCCCTTAAACATTTGAAAGTGGCCAATATGATATCTTTTTAATCCCAAATACACAGCCATGCATTTCCTAAAAATAAGGAATTCTCTTACTTCAGTAGAATTATCAAAATCAGAAAATGTTCATTGATATCACACTGTCACTTAGTCTATATACTTTATTTCCGTTTCACTAGTTGTCCCAATGGTGTCCTTTATAACAAAAGAAAATGCATAATCTAAGGATTATGCATTGCATTTAGCTGTCATGTGTCTTCAAACAATTTATCTGTATGTCTTTCATGATTTTGTCAGTTTTGAAGAGAGAAGATCAGTTATTTTGAGGACTGTCCATCAGTTTGAGTTTATCTTATGTTTCCTCGCGATTCAAGTTATTCAGCTTAGTGGGAGTGTCAGAAGTGGTGATGAGTTCTCAATGCAGTCCCATCAGGGAGCATTGATGTCCACTCATTCTGTTAGGTGGTGTCTGCCGATTTCTTCAGTGTAAAATCACTTTTTTCTCTTTTTAATAATGTAAATTTTTTTGTGATTTTTTCTCTTTGTAATAGTAGGTATTTTGTTGTCTGAGACTAAATATCATGTTACTCATCAGACTTTTTTACCTAACAGTTGCATCACCCATCAGTTACTATTACAATGGATGCCAGAGGACCTTTCTAATTTAGTTGCTATTTTACTTTAACGAAGAGCTTTTCCTTTTACCTATATATTTATTTGTATTACTATGAAATTGTGGATTTTTAATTTACATAGTGGGCTCTGATCAATTTTTGTTATGTAACTTAATGTTCTAATTGTCCCAGATTTGGCCAGTGGAAGACCTCCATCAAACTGGCCTCTGTGTCCTTTTAACAGTCTTTCAAGGTGTGTGTGCCAGATGTGGTCATTGATCCTAGGGTGTCAACTGTTTCCAGGCCCTGCCATGGACAGAGCTACAAAATATATACATACATACAAATATATGTATATACACACGTATAAATGTGTGTGTGTGTGTACCCCCCACCCCCAGTAACATGCATGCAAGTAAAATATCTGTAACGCTGTCCCCAGTGTAAACATGACCTTCAGGTGTATTGTGATCCAGAAAAAAGCTTTAGAACCACTGACCTGATATGTAACTGTTTGCTAACCATTCTAAAATGTCTCTGTTATTTTCTGTTACTTCTGCTAATTCTCATCACAGGTTGGAATAAGAACTAATTTTCTCTGAAGGTTTTAATGCAGCTTAAGTGGTAGTGGAACTTAAAGACAGCAGAATCCTTGAGGTGATGTGGTGTTTAAATGTTGAATCCATTTCTGATCTAGGTCTGTGCAAGCAACCGACTGATTTCTACTCTGGAGAATCTGTATGAGAGGAAGCTCTTGGCACGGTTTGTTATTGACGAAGCACACTGTGTCAGTCAGGTAAATGCTGTTTTTTTTTTTTTATATGTCTTGGAATATTGATAAATATATACTGCCAACTATATATATATATTTTCAGAATAGAAGGGGAAAAAAACACTGGGTGAATTATTGTGCTATTTCACTGAAGAATAGATGGTTCAAAATGCAGTGAGCAGTGTTTGCTTTGTACGTAAGGAAGACTCAAATAGTCTGAAAAGCAGTGTATTTTTCCCATCCAGTGGGGACATGATTTTCGTCAAGATTACAAAAGGATGAATATGCTTCGCCAGAAGTTTCCCTCTGTTCCAGTGATGGCTCTTACTGCCACTGCTAACCCCAGGGTACAGAAGGACATCCTCACTCAGCTGAAGATTCTCAGACCTCAAGTGTAAGTTGTTGAAAGGCATGAATTTAGAGCCCTGAGGCAGTGGTTCTCAGAAGGCTATATACGTTGTAACCTTCTATGGAGCTTTACACATCCCAATGCCCAGGTTGTGCCTGGTGCCAGTTAAGTCAGAATTTTGGGGCTGGAAGTCGGTATGTTTTTAAAACTCCCCTAGTGATTCCAATATGCAGCAAACTTTGGAAACCAGGGCCCTAGGGCTTTTCTCCCCTTACTGAAATGAAAACTTTCTCCCGATACCTATTTTGTAAGTAGGGATAAAGTGCATGCTGTCCCTGTTAGACCTGGGGTCACCCCAGTAATAAGTCGCTTTTATTTATCTAACTTTGACTCCCACCCATCTTAGAGTGTATATCATGACATGAACCTGTGGCCCCACTTTGTCCTTTCTCCCTGAGGTCCCAGTGACATCCAGAATGTTGAAAACAGTCCAGAAATTTTGTACGACAGCTTTATTACTTTGTTTCCATCTCAACAGCAAAGGGCTTCTTGTTGGCACCAAATCCATGATTGTTCAATAATAAAAACTACAGCAGAAAAATATCCCACATGTACAGGCTGTACTGCATCATTTTGTACCTCCGCATGAGTTCATAGACACGGGCGCATTCTCTGATAGATTCATTCACTCAGCACTTAATAGCTGTTGTGTACAAAGGTTAAAATATTTTTTCCTTCCGCCCTGGCTGGTGTAGCTCAGTGGATTAAGTGCAGGCTGTGAACTAAAGGGTCGCCGGTTTGATTCCCAGTCAGGGCACATGCCTGGGTTGCAGGCCAGGTCCCCAGTAGGGGGCACGTGAGAGGCAACCGCACATTGATGTTTCTCTACCTCTCTCTAAAAAATAAATAAATAAAATCTTTAAAAAATATATTTTTTTCCCTTCCAATCTGTTAATGGTGCTTCAAGTCTGAGGAATGCTCGAAGGAATAATGACTAAAATATTGGGGTGATTTTTAAAAGCACACCTTTTTGTTCATCTGGAAATAAAGAGAATACGCTGGCTCTATAAACACTGTAATCAGTAGAAACAGTAACAGCCTCTCTCAGCGGGTCGCCAGAAGAACTGGAGTGCTGCATGGAGGACACAGGGGTCATGAGAGTAAGGTAGCTACAGAGGGGCCTTTGCAGATTAAAGTGGCATTCTTGATTTGTGATTACTCAAAAGTGTGTGTGTGTAATCACAAAACTTAGAATGGAGTCTTTTAATCTCCCTTGCAGAGGGTGTTTGTATAAAATTGGGAGGGATATATTTTGGTTCCATAATTGATAAACATCACATACATTTAAGGTGTCATATTTTAGGTATTAGTGAATAACCTGCATGCTAGAAATTTGCTTCTGCAAATACTACCTGGGTCTATGAAAGCTTTTCTTTTTTCAATAGGCCATGTTTTTAGCTTTTTCCCATCAATTTATGCCAGAAGCAATCTTCTGTTCTTTTAGATTAGTAAGATTAATTTGCCAAATGCCCATAGTTAAAAGAAAATTAGATAAGTTCAATTCACCTTTTGGATAACTTCTTGTAAGTATAGAATTTGTCATTTTTGGTTGAGTGAATGTTGCACATACACATTTAGAGGCAGACACCTTTAATATCTTTTCCTAGTAGTGTGGGGAGGTGATCTGCTTGCAAAAGCAATAGATTATCCATTTCCTGAGTCTAGCATGTGGTGCCCTGTGCATAATTGGCACTAGGTAAGAATAAATAAATGAAACATATGGAGGAATTTTGATAAATGTGGGTAAAATGTGAAAATTTGGGCAAGTCTTTAATATATTTGGCACTTCTATACTTGGGAAGGTTTAAATCCCTTAGTGGAAGTAAAAGGTTTTAACGAACATTTTTCTGGTACATTTTTTCTTGATCCTCTCTCCTACCAACAAGCCCCTGGTTTGGGTTGAACGTGCCTGGGTGCGTGTGTGCCATGGGCCTGGAGTAGCCAGGGGTCCACAGAGCTGGAGCTGTGGCCCCTGCTCCTCTCCTGATGCTGCTCTGTGATATTCTTCCTTTTGGGAAATACAAGGTGGATGATAAAATAGACTTTATTCCTTTTCCTTGGCATTTTAAAATATGAACTGGGGAAAGGAGACAGACATATAGACAGTTAGCATAACAATAATGAGCCCTGGCTGGTGTGGCTCAGTAGATTGAGTGCTAGCCTACAAGCAGAAAGGTCGCCAATTCAGTTCCCGGTCGGGGCACATGCCTGGGTTGCAGGCCAGGTCCCCAGTTGGGGGCATGCAAGAGGCAACCAGTCAGTTTGTCTCTCACACATCAATGTTTCCCTCTCTTTCTCTCTCCCTCCCCCTCTCTCTAGAAATAAATAAAATCTTAAGAAAACAAAAGACAACATTAAAAACATGCACTTGCATGTAGGGCAACTCAGAAAAGTAAAGTGAATGGGTGGAATCTACTGCGCAATACAAATGCTACCAACATTTAGTTGCCATCCATAAGAAATTAACTTGGTTTTTAAAAATCCAAATATTTGCATTGCCCACAAAAATTTAACAGGTTTATTTATAGTCGTTACAAAGTTGAGCTGCTGAAACTTGTTCACTGAAATATTTTGACTTGCATTAATGCTCTGTGTTCCTGCATTTACACTAAAAAAAAATCACAAATGAAAATGGAAAGACTGTTAATACCTGATTTCTGTGCCCTGTTTTCCACTTGCAACCATATGCTTAGGTACCTTTTGACCCCATGAAAAAGAAATCTAATATTCAGAACTACAAATAACAGAAAGAAGAGAAATTCTTTTTTTGAATGAAATGTTTCTTTATCATAGGGGACTCTTAAGCATGTTCTCCATGCACATGGTGTGCTAGCTGGATATCTTTTGGCATAATTGTTAGACATTTGGCACAGATAGGTTGGTGTCTTCAAAAATGCCAACCTGGTAGGCTTCACTTGCCTCCTGCAAAGTACCAGTCTCTGCACTCTTGGAATCACAGATGCATTTTGAAGTCCTGAGCAATGTCTTGCACCAGACACTGGTAGGGAAGTTTGCACATCAGAAGTTCAGTGGACTTTTCTGATAAGGTCTAATTTCATGGAGTGCTACGATGTCAGGCCTGTAACGATAAGGTTTCTTTACCCTTCTGACAGGATGCGCTCTTGAGCGTTACTTTGGTAGCCAGTTGCTTCCATGGTGATGTGCCACCTGTTGATTTGTGGGCCGTCAGCTCTGCAGGAGCCTGGTATAGAGACCTGTTTCCTTACCCCGCTCCCACCACCCTCTCGCTGGAGCTCAGCAAACTAGAGGCTGCACTGGTCAGAGAGCAATGGCGGCGTGGCAGTGGCTGCAAACATAATTTAAGTATATTTTTAAAATAATTCATAAGCATAAATTTTGATTGGAAATGTGTAACTTAATGAAGATAGGACTTTTTTTCCAATTTATATATCTACAAATGAATTCAGTTGGCTCAGATGTCTTTTATAGATGTAAACATTGAGAAACATTGCTCACATAAACATGTAGATGGGAATGGAAAGCATTTTATTGTAGTAATAACACTAAATTATTTGAATTCCTTCTGATATATATGCCAAAATTACATAATGATCTGTCCTGAAAATTTATTTTTAATGATATTGCAGCTGAAAACTCAATTAGGTCCTCCAAATTTTGTTGAAAGCAAAGAATTATAAACCATCTGACTGGCAAAATAAGTCAGATCATTAGTTAACTCACTTTTTCTGGGAAATATACCCTTTAAAAATGCATCACCAAGACTTAAGCAGTGACTATTAAATATCCTTGTTACTCTTCCACAGAAAGGAACCTTGTATCCAATATATTCAGAAGAGTTGGGGAATCAAAATGCTTTAAGTTTCAGTACACTTCTCCTAATGTATTTTTGACATATTTGTTATTGTGATATGCTTTTAAATTACAGTTTTGTCCAAACTTTGTGGCTGCTGATTAGCACTTTCAGATAATGGGACATGACTACCATATTACCTGATTGGGAAATCCAGTTTTTGTTGCCACACCAATCAGCCAGATCAGACTTATTTTCTTACATACAAAAAAGAAAATTCCGACACTTTTTCAATTCACATAAACTAGTACATATCCTCATGACAAGTATTTCAGTTCCAAAAGCAACAAGAGCTGAGCACAAATTGATTCCGTTTCCTCACACATCACTTGAAATGCCATGAGTTTGACACCATGGACCTGATGATATTCTCGATTTTTGATGGCCACATCAACACTCCCTTAATGAAATACAGTGAAGTCCAACACTTCTTTTCGAAAACAAAGTCTTAAGATGTAGTTGACACACCGTAAAATTCACCCATGTAAAGGTTAGAGTTTAGTGGGTGGTTTGTGTTTTTTTTTTATTTTCACAGAGTTGTGCAACCATCCCCCAGTGTAGGGCATTCACATTTTAGGTATCTATTTATCAGTTGATGGCAGGTGTCTCTAACTAGAATGTGTGGTAATTCTAAACATACCGCCTTCTAGCAGGCCAAGTGAAATTTGTTCTATGTAATAAACTCTGAGAGGCTTCTCTTTTTCATTTTAACAAATTGTGGGAATGCTGCTTTTAGTTAGTGGCCCATCTGCTGCAGTTTAGCAGTCCATTTGCTGTAGAGATACTTGTTTTGGTTTTAATTGGCTCTGAGATCTATAACTTGAGGTCCATAATATCATGTCATTTTATTATTTTTAATAAAAGTAATTTGCCTGACTAAAGTAGTAAACATTTAAAAGTTTTCTTCAATTATGTCACAAATCAAAAAATGTTCAGATTTTTATGTCAGATGTTTTAACATACCAGTTTGTTTGAGATATAATTCACATACCATATGATTCACCTATTTGAAGTGTACCATGCAGTGGTTTGTAGTGCTGTCAGCTGTGCAGCTGTCACCACAGCCCATTTTAGAACATTTTCCTTATCTTGCTAAAACACCCACAACTAAGCCCTGGCCAGTGTGGTTCAGTGGATTAGCATGGGCTGTGAACCAAAGGGTCACCAGTTCAATTCCCAGTCAGGGCACATGCCTGGGTTGTGGGCCAGGTCCCCAGTGCGGGCCATGTGAGAGGCAACCACACATTGATATTTCTGTTCCTTGCTTTCTCCCTCCCTTCCTCTCTCTCTAAAAATAAATAAGTAAAATCTTTTTTAAAAAACCCATCCATATCCATTGGTAGTCAATCCCCCTTTTCCCTCACACTTGCTGTGGGACATAGGCAACCACTGATCTACCTTCTGTCTTTAGTTTCGCCTGTTAGGTGACACCTTTTATAAATAGAATCATCAAACAGGTAGTCTTCTGTGACTGGCTTCTTTTACTTAGCATAATGTTTTCAATGTTTATTGTTGAATAGTATTCCATTGCATGGCTATGGCACATTTTATTTATTCATTGGTGAATATTGGGGTTGTTTACCTTTTTTTGGCTGTTATTAGTAACGCTGCTGTGAACATTCACGTACAAGTCTTTGTACGGACCTTTGTTTTCATTTCTCGTGTATCTAGACCCAGGAGTGGAATTGGTAGGGTGTGTAGTAACTCTGTTTTGACCTTTTGCAGAACTGCCAGGCTGTTTTCCAAAGTAGCTGTGCCATTTTGTGTTCCCACCAGCATTGCTGTTGTCTTGTCTTTTTTGCTGAGACTGTTTTTATTTATTTTTTGATGTATGAAGCATTGTTCTGAAATTAAAGTGTGGTGTAAAATGTAGGAAAGGGCAATGAGGCCGTTCTTGCGTAGAGCCATTTCAGCATTCCTGTTGGTAGGGGGACTCATACCAACCCCAGCTTCAGCCCCAATGAACTCAAATACATTTTGAGATTATATACGTCATTTGTATTCCTGAGCAGTTCTTTTTATGCCATAATTGTATCAGGACTACAGTCCATCCCCTTTGCTGTGGCAGTGATTGTAAGTTTCAACGTAAGAAACATTCAAACGTATAGAGAATTGTGAGTGTATTTGAGTCAAACTGACAACTGCTGGGAAGCAAAATCTCAACAGATTGAGAAATGCTTGGGACAGTGGCACTTTAACACCTTATTTTATACATTACAATCAAAGGAGGAAGCCTAGGGGTTTACAAGAAATCCGCTGGAAACAGGTGAGGGAGGCAGGAGAAAAACAAAGTGGGGAAATCTCTGGGCTTGGATAAAAAGTAAAATGGAGAGACACGTACTTCTTTTACATTGGCGGGTACACTGTAGTTCAGAGTGAATGTTTACAGCACATAGAGATGGTATGCAGGAGAGCAAGACAACAATGAGGGGCTCCGGTAGTCTCTGCTCTGGAGGGAGGTTGTGCTCAAAGGGGTCTGGAAAAAGGAAATTATCTTGACAGCCCAAAGGTATGTTACCTTGGATGCAAACAGACAGGCTCAGTTCAGGTCAAGATTGACCTTTGTTAGGGAAAGATACCAGCCTAGGACAAGACTACCCACCATGAACTGCTTTCAGTTAGTAAGTTTTCATCTCAGACCATCTTTGTGGTTACTTTAGGTCTCTGAGTTTGTAAGGCCGCCATGCAGACCTCCCCTGAGTTGTCAGGTTAGCATATGGCCCCTTTTCTTCCACATCAGCAGTGAACTGAGAACCATCAAAACAGTCCATGGATTTATCAGTGTTTTATCTGCCACCTTTTTTGCCACAATCTGCTACACCTTCTTCTGCCATTCCAAGCACTAAAGGAAAGTTCTGAGTGTTTTGCATGAGTGATATCAGAGGAGGGATGGCTTTAAAGTATTGTTAGATTGTCGTCTCACAAGACTCAGAGCAGTGCATTCTGTGACAGTAGCCGGGGTGAAGGAGGCCACATCATACAGTGAAAATCACCTTCTCCCCCAGCACCTTACTCAGTGTGTCTGAAACCAGAACATCCCAATAAAGCCCGAAATACTTCCTTCCTGATGTTATACCCTGCCCTCAACGGAAATGCGCAAAACACTTAAAAACATGAAGGCCCACCAGGGGTTTCTGGTTCTTCGATTAAAGAAAGTTCACCTCCACCCACACCCACACTATGCCTTTTTTTTGTTTGTTTGTTTTGTTGTTGTTGGCTTGGTGTCCTGGAGGTTTTTACACCCAGAACAGTGCGTGGTAGTGAAGTTCAGAAAGGGTCAAAAGTAGGGTTTGTTTGTTTGCTTGTTTGTTTTTAGAAAGTGGGAGGACAGTTGTAAAAGGGAAAAATGAGGCAGGAGTGACCAACAGGATGTCTTGACTGGAAGAAGCATCTGTAGGTCAGTCTTGTAGCAAAAAGTACTTGTAAAAATGGAGGGTCTGGACATTGATCCCTTCAAAACTGTCTTTGCTCCTGTGCTTCTTCTAGAAAGCCCTTGTGACCCCCTAGGGACATTCACACCTGGTTGTAAACCTCTCCTGTAAAAGGAAGTTGGGCTGTGGTTTAAGGACTAAGCTGGAGGCAAAAATTGGGACTCCTGAGAATGGTATGTCAGCACTATTTAAAATCAGAGAAAGAGGAGTTGAAGAAATCAGAGCTAAAGGGAATATAAAATTGTGAGAGCTCATATGTTTTCAGTAAGAATGGCCAACCATGTGGTGTGATGGAGAAGTCAGAGAAGATGAGGGCTGAAAAAAAGACCAGCGCAAAGACCAAGCCTGGGGGGAAGGTTACTGCTGCCTCCACATGCAAGGCATTGTTAGTCCTAAAACCAAACACATTTATCCTACCAGGGCTACAAAACCTGGACTAGCCTGGATTTAGATACAAAGACAAAAAGCCAGTGGTTTGTAGTCCCCATGCTTCCTCCCTCTGATCTCCACGCCCTGTAACAGCAGTGGCCTCACCATCAGCCCAGGCATGGGCAGGTCTCTGTGCTCTAAATTTAACTTATTCTTTCTGCAGAGATGGTGGGGCCTGGAGCAGTGGAGGGTCCCTCCAGGGCCAAGGATCCAATCACAGTTCTGTCACCTTTCTTTAGTTTTAAAACCTTTGAGAAAACAATTTTGGTAGAATGGTTAATGGGGAAAGCAAGAATGGTGGTACCGAGAACAAATGGAATATGTGGTTAGTCAGCTGGAAGCATAAGTGTCTTTTGAGAAACTTGTCACTGGAAAGAAAGAACGGCAGGGTCAGTGTTCCATCATGTGAGCTCAGGTGACAATATTCAATTTCACACAACCTGATAGTTAGGTTTGCACTGTAGAACACTAGCATTTAATTTTTGAGGGTGGCTAAAATTGTATTTTCTCATAACAAAATCTTATCTTTGGGACTTCTTTTAGGTTTACCATGAGCTTTAACAGACATAATCTGAAATACTATGTGTTACCCAAAAAGCCTAAAAAGGTGGCATACGATTGCTTAGAATGGATCAGAAAGCATCACCCATGTGAGTACAGCCATGTGATGAATTATGTCTAGAAGATAAATGTCTTTCTAGCACCACAATAGAATATATAAAATTGCACATTAAACGTTTCTCATTATGATAGCACCAACTTGCTATTTATAGAGCAGAATATCACAACTCTCATTTCTGGGTATTATAAAATCTCATTTGGTTTGATAACAATAAACCGTAACAAAAAAATATTGAGTACTCCCTGCCACAGCCCTGTAATGCAGCTTGTGGCTTCAACGTTTCTCCTCTGAGTGCTGTCCCTGCATGACTGAGACAGGGCCTCGTTTCAGTGCGTTCTCCCAGGTGCGTCTGCCTTTAAGCTGTGTTAACTAAAACAAGATTCTGAAATTCACGGTGGTTTTCCATGTAACCCACTTTGCAAAGGAGAATCTTTTTGTTACGCATATTTATTTCGTTTTTTAAAACTTAGTATACAAATTGGTTTGATCAAATCAAACAGTGCAGAGACAGACCATGAAGAAGTCAGTAATTTCCCTTTCCAGGCAGTTAATGTAAACAGCTCAGTGGGTGTGCATATCTCTACCTCTGGCTCTGCCACAGAGAGATGACTTTTTCTTAATACCTTTTATTTTCTGACTTTCAAAACAACATAAACAAAACAATAAATATAATACATGCTCACTGAAGAACATTTAGAAAGCAGCCGAAGACAAACCTCACCTCAAGGCAAGTCACTGTTACCATTTTGGTTTATCTTCTTCCAGTAATCTTTGTTTGCATATTCCTCTTCATTAGCATACTCTACGCATACTGTGTTTCTACCCTTAACCTGTTTCATCTCTTGAGCATTTCCCATGTCTTTTTAAACACATAGAAAATACTTGATAATTATACTATATTTTGTTTCATAATTTCCTGTCTTATTTAGTCCCCTAATGTTGGTCATTAAAATTTTTCTAATTCTAAAAATTCAAACAAAACTTTTTGCATAAGTCCTTGTACTACTTTATTTTCTTGATTAGTCTTCTAGAAGGAAACTGAGCCAAAAGGCAGAGGCATTGCCGTGTGCTTTCTGCAGTTTGTGTGAGAGTGCCCTCCCCTCTTATAGCCAACGTGAAATGAAGCCCAGGATTTGTCTGGGTTGAGTGATTTGCAGGGACAGGATTAAAGGTCAAATCTCGCCATTTTCAGTGCTTGAATTTTTCTACCTATGTGAT
This sequence comes from Anoura caudifer, assembly GCA_004027475.1. Taxonomy (NCBI): domain Eukaryota; kingdom Metazoa; phylum Chordata; class Mammalia; order Chiroptera; family Phyllostomidae; genus Anoura; species Anoura caudifer. Next base: position 378,252 of record PVKU01000452.1, read on the forward strand.
CTTCCTCTACTGTAAGAAAACTACATGAGTCTACTAATGTTTCATATATTTCAAAGAACATAATGTGAATTGTGTTGTTATGTGTGCTACAAGTCCTCATTTCTTGACAGATGATTCGGGGATAATTTACTGCCTCTCCAGGCGGGAATGTGACACAATGGCTGACACCTTACAGAAGCACAACTTTGCTGCTCTTGCCTATCACGCGGGACTCAGTGATTCTGCCAGAGACGAAGTGCAGCACAAGTGGATCAACCAGGATGGCTGCCAGGTGACTTCATTTAGGACAAACAAATGCATTAAATAACTCCTATAGTATATAAGCAAACTTGCATGTGTAGGATGAAAGTTGTTTTCACCGTAAGTAGTAAACATCAAAATAAGATTAAAATTGAAAAATATTTTTTTAAGTCTTCTAAAATTGCTTTTTCTCTCATAAATCAAAAAAATCTTTAATGGAGATATAATTCACAGACCATAAAATTTTCACCCTTTCAAAGTTTATAAGTCAGTGCCCTGACCAGTGTGGCTCAGTGGGTTGAGTGCTGACCTGCGAACAGAAAGGTCGTGAATTTGATTCCCTGGTCAGGGCACATGCCTGGGTTGCGGGCCGGGTCCCCAGCTGGGGTGGGGACATGTGAGAGGCAACCGCACATTGATGTTTCTTTCGCTCTCTTTCTCCCTCCTGTCCCCCCTCTCTAAAAACAAATAAATAAAATCTTTTTTTAAAAAACAGCCAATGAAGAGCTTGTAAAAATCTGAAAAGAAAAACACGAGTCTTAATAAATTACCCTATGGGCTCTCGAGAGACTGTTGGATAGAAAAAACTATGAAAGACTAAATTCAAATGTTTTATTTTAAAGTGCAACTTTACTAATCAAAAGAATTAAAATTTGAAACAGTGAGAAACTATTTTCACCTCTTGTATTAGCGAGCTCTTGCTAACTGTCGGGGACAGCGAGGTAAGAGGCAGATTCCTACAAGGAGCCCTTCTGGAAGACAGCAGGGTGGACTCTGCCCGGAGCCTCAGCCCTGCAGTGTGGGCATGGAAGTGACAGGGTGTTGTCTCAGAGAGGAAATACCCTACAGCTATGTGCTACCAAGTAGCCGAAGTGTCCTGAGAGAATGACTGGGGACATCGTGGCACTACCTTCCTGCCATTAAAAATGGTTTATGAAGACTTTTTTTTAAGATATGAAAATGTTCAGATGTTAATGACGGGTAAAGGTAGTGAAGAATAGAGTTCAAAAGTATATAATCTCAACCATAAAAAAGAGGATTGAATAGAAACATAGACAAGAAAAAAAGAAGCTGATTTTTTCAACTTCTAAATCTAAATATAGTATAAATATTTGCAATATATATACATATATATAAAGAGCACTTTGATAAAAAATAGTTTTAAAAAATTGGTTAAAATTTTTAATATACAATAATTGTTTTTGTTCTCAGACCAGCTAGTCCTTACAGTCAGGGTATAACAATATACTCAACTACACAGCCTTGATCTTGTTAGATTTGTGAGATAGACTAAAACTTGCTTGTTTTTCTTCACAAAGAAATGATTGTCTCTGAAGTTTTAAAAGCAACACAGAAATAAAGAAGGAAGTAACAACGGGACAAAGCCAGTTTTCTGAGTTACAAGAAATAGGGCTTTCAGCCCTGGCTGGTGTGGTTCAGTGGTTTGAGCACTGGCCTGTGGACCAAAGGGTCACCTGTTCTATTCCCAGACAGAGCATATGCCTGAGTTGTGGGTGAGGTCAGGCCCCGGTAGGGGGCGTGCCAGAGGCAACCACTTGATGTTTCTCTCCCTCTTTTTCTCCTTTTCTTCCCCTCTCTAAAAATGAGGGAAGGAAGGAAGGAAGGGAAGGAGGGAGGGAGGGAGGGAGGGAGGGGAAGGAAAAGAAAGAAAGAAAAGAGAAAAGAAAAAAGAAACAGGGCTTTCAGAAAGAGTTGGCGTCATTGGTGGCCTGGAGTCCTGAGTCCTGTGCCCGTATCATCCAGAGCTTCTTGGAACCCTGTGGGTCACTCTGCAGCCTGTGGGCAGGGACATCTCCATAGCCTCTCCGCCACTAGAGGCTACAGCAGGCTTCCTCCTTCCAAGGAGATTTGCCATGAATGTGGATGGTTGACTGCTGCTGATCCCAGCATTGATGGAGGCACCCGTTTGCCCTCCACGTGCTCCAGAGCTTGCAGTTCCTTTCTCTGGTTCTCACAGTTCCTGAAGTCATGTCAGTAGCCCCAGTCTGGCTACCAGATAGTTCAGTGGCTTTTGAAATACTGTTATTGCAGTAGCAATTTATTTTTTTAAGTACTAAAAAAAGATTTGCAGCTTTATTTGTATAATGTAATTTTGCCTGCAGGTTACAATGCTTTTGTCTGGGTTAAATAGGTCCTAAATTTGCAACTAAAATGGATATTCTTAAAAATGATTTTTTACTAAAAACTGATGTATCAAGTTCCTGAAGTTTAGCTATCACTGTGCTCCCATTAAGTAATTTGCATAGGCCAAGATCAGGGGTCTCCAGCCTTTTTTTCTAGTATAAGCAATTTTCAGACTTTTACTCACATGAGTTCCAATAAAAATTTCACCTTTTGACTTTGAAATTCGCTGACAAACAAAAGGAGCTGGTAAGTGACGAGCTGCTGTCACAAGGAAAACCGGTGGTGAAGCACTGAAGCAGGTGAGAATGCCACCATGCTTGACTCATCAGAGACGCCGGCAGCAGTGACCCTGAAAGCCTGTGCCTGGGAGTACCTGTGTTCCCACTCAGCATGGCCTGGATACCCCGGCAGTGGGAGCAACACCCCTCAACCACCTCCATCTCAAAAACATGAGAGAACAAACAGGACAGCACACTGAGAGATGACTGCTATTGATTCTGGCTCCCGTACATGATACCAAGTCACACAAGAACATGCCTGCCACACTGAGCTTCTCTTTACCTTCCTTGGTATAAATAAAGCTGCAGATTCCAATATGGACATCTCATATTGGCCGTGCTAAATAATGGGACTAACTTAAGATATGAGATTGTTGTATACAGTACATTTTAAAGCAAAATAGAAGATAGAGTGTTTAGGAGCATCTTATTAGAATGGTTCTTTTAATGCATTACGAGTCTAATAGGCCTTTGCTGTCACATCAGGTTATCTGTGCCACAGTTGCATTTGGAATGGGGATTGACAAACCCGATGTGCGATTTGTGATCCACGCATCTCTCCCTAAGTCCGTGGAAGGCTACTACCAAGAATCTGGCAGAGCTGGAAGAGATGGGGAAATCTCTCACTGCCTGCTCTTCTATACCTATTATGATGTGACAAGACTGAAGAGACTTATACTGAGTAAGTCCTCCCCAGACTCATGATAGTGGTAATCCACTCCTGCTGTTGTGGTACTTCTGGTCGTTTTCCTTAAATAGTCATAGAAAAATAGAGGTGCATATAGAAATACAGAAATTATTTATTTTTGTGATAAAAGTATTACATGTTATTATATAAAACTCAAAGGAGCCCTGCCTGGTGGCTGTGAACCAAAGGGTCGTCAGTTCAATTCCCTGTCGGGATACATGCCTAGGTTGCAGGCCAGGTCCCTGGTGGGGGCCACGTGAGAGGCAACCACACATTGGGGAAAAAAAAAACAAAAAACCTCAAAGGATATAGAGTGTATCTGACAGATGATTTCCAAACCATGCTACTTCCTGCCCTAAGAAAAAGCTCTAGTTATGGGTTTCCTTTCTGTTCTGCCAAACCTAGTTTCTGCATGCATCCTTGCATTTGACACATCTTCTACACATGCAGAAAGGTACAAGGGGGAATATAGTGACTCATGTCACCATCCAGGTTAGAAACCAAAACCTCGTGTGTGTGTGTCCGTCTCCCATTTCATCCCTCTACCCCTCTTTAGGGATAGGCAATATCTTATGTTTGGTGTTTACCTTTCCCAAAGGCATGTATTTTACAGTGCTAATGGGATTGTGTTATATGGGCATATATATATATATATATATATATATATATATATGATTTTCTTTCAGTTAACACTAAGATGTAATTATGACTCCATTTACTATGCATAGCTTGACTATATAGAATCCCATTGTATATGGTTGTTTCATGTTTATGTAATCAATCCCCTTTTAATAGATATTTTGATTGTTATTTTGCACTATTATCAACAGTATAATATTGAATATCCTTGTACAGATATCTTCAGGTATTAGTGCAATTATCTATACAGGATAAATTTCTAGAGTTAGACTTGCTGAGTCAAAGTCAATACATATTTTAGAATCTTATTATGTTATTTTGCTCATTTTACTGTTGGGTCAGGATTGTTAAATACATTTCCTAAATAAATTTGGCTACTCTGAGACCACTTTTGAATGAACTTTGACAGACATACTGAACCTCTCAGGCAGTATGGCACTAACCAAACACTGTGCTGAGTAATATATCTCCGTTTGCTCCTAACCACTGGCTTTTGGGGTAGAGTTAGTGCCGTGGGAAAGCGAGCTTCAGGAAGGTTTTTGGGCTTGCCTCGAAGAGTACTGGCATGGCAGCAATAGCCACAGAGTGGTCGGTGGAGTGGTGATGGTCCCATTTGGGGACACAGCATCTCTTCAGCACTTACATTATGCTCTGTCCTAAGTGCTGTACGTGTATCACTTCATTTAGTCTTCACAGCAACCCAAAAGGATGCCAGCTACTGGTACTCATTTATAGAGGAAGAAAATGAGATGCGGAGCTGGTGAGTGGCGTGAAGCCTGGGTTCATCAGACTCTCTAGTCCATGACCCCAGCGCTGTGCCAAGATGGTTCTCAGTGTGAAATGAAACTCTTAAACCTAGTGTGTCTGTGTTTTTAAACAGAACCTATGTTAAGTTAGGTTCAAGCAATTTAATAAGTATTTAAGTCCTAAACACTCAGAGCCATTCGAAAAAACAAAACTCATAAATTAGAGAAGAAATGTCTTTTTACTTCATTCTTAACTAACCACAATTCTTACAAGTGGAAAGTATGTACCTGTTGTTCTCAAACCTAGGAATCAGATTGGACACTGCCACCCTCATTCATTTTCTGCTACTAGGTGATTTTCTGGAGGTAGTTGTTTTTTCATAGAACTGCCAGAAATTCACCGTCACAAAAAATGTCGTTAAAAGGAACGTAGCCTACCGTGAACTTCCTCAAACTGGTAGCTTGTATGGTGTTCAACAGATGTCAGGTGTTGCTGTTTCCCTAACATTTGAGATGCCCTGCCAGTGCCCTGTGAGTTCACTGCAGCACCCTGGACTCCCTGGCACACGCTTTCAGGACCCCTGGCTTAACTACTTTGGCCCCAGACACTCAGTGGGGCACACAGCCCACTGCCAAAGCCCTATGCTCTGCTTCCTTTGGCTGTTCAGTCCAGTGCATGCTTGTCTGATAGATACAGTGAGTCTCATGCAAGTCCTCACGTTGGGAATAATGAAGATCTGCAAAAAAACTTCCTACTCCCAGCAATCTGCACTTAGACCTATAAAACTAATATCTTATGGGATTAACATAAATGTTCAGTTAACTATGTAGAATGATGTCATGTTGATATATAATGCTGTTAAAAGTTTCATTTCATTTAATGTTTAAAGTTATATGATTCTATTTTAAATATTTCTGTGATATTCTCCACTGTTCTTCAACCCTAATAAGTGTGTTTTGCTATGTTCTTCATTTCTTTTAGTGGAAAAAGATGGAAACCATCATACAAGAGAGACTCACTTCAATAATTTGTATAGTATGGTACATTACTGTGAAAATATAACAGAATGCAGACGAATACAGCTTTTGGCTTACTTTGGTGAAATTGGATTTAATCCTGATTTTTGTAAGAAACACCCAGATGTTTCTTGTGATAACTGCTGTAAAACAAAGGTAAAATAAATTTTCTCTTATCTTAAAAAAGTTAGATGAAAGTTAGATTGGAGAATTCGTTCTCTCATTTTCTGTAGCTGGGCCTTCTCGGTCAATAAACCTTTCCTTGCTAAAAAAGAAAAAGAGAAAAGTTAGGTGAAAATAACAGGCCCTAAGGAATTAAACAAGGAAGATTGCTTCCTCCCCCTAGTAATTTGGAATAGAAACATTTTAATGTTAATTCTAAAGACTATCTTTAGAATTAAAAGCCCATAAAAAATATTCTGGACCTACCCAAAATACTGATGTGTTTATATATATATGGAGCACTTTCACATTTTATATATTATTTGAAATGTCTGTGTAAGGTGCTGGGGATTCACAAATGAGCATGGTGTGTGTGGGCCAGTTCATAGACTGGGCTGCAGGAGAGACAGACAGACAGACATATATGTGGTCAGTACAACTACAGAGACACACAGCACTCACCAGAGCAGAGGTCACTGAGTGTCTCTTGGGTGGAATCTGGGCTTATGGCCTCCCCACCCACCGCACCCAACACTACACATGGCTAATCAGGTCACTCATTGAGCAAATATTTGTTGAGTGCCTGCTCTGTGACCTGCAGCTCTGTTCTAGGAGTTTGGGATACTTCACTGAACAAAATACGTAGATCCCTCGAGGATCTGACATTCTAGCAGGGGAGGCTGAGTACAGACATTACGCACAGTGAGCCCATGTTGCAGGTTTAGAACTGGGGAAAAACACAGCAGTAGAAGGAGGCAGGACTCATGGGTGGGATGCAGGATGCAGGATTAGGTAAGGTGGCCTAGGACAATGTTATTGTAAGGGTGACGTTGGAGCAAAACCTTGAAGAAAGGAGTTAACTGAGCAGCTCTCTGGATGTGGGCATTCCGGGCCGAAGCCATAGTTTGCTGCCTCCTGTTCTAAGAGAATGGGGGAGTGGCGGACCGAGGATGAATGCAGATTAGCAGGCAATGTCAAGGGTCCCCTTGAGGTCTGTAACAATGTTTTGAAAGTGCAAACAGGCAACGTGGTTGTGTGTGTTTCTCTAGCCAAGTATAGCTGCAAAGGTGCAGACATGGATGTTAGAGAACTGCACCATTGTGTCTGTCAGGCAATGTGATGAAGTGGCTTCTAAAGGCAGGGGAGCTGAGGGTCTATGAAAGATGGTATTATAATGGTCATATGTGGAATTGCAGCACAGGTGGTGAGCATCTGAGGAGGAGGGTCGATGGTGAGGCAGTCCCTGTGGATTGTTGGAGTCAGAGCACTAGATGGTGTAAGTGAGAAAGGTGGGAAGTGGCCAGAGGATGAAGGGTCATTGTTAGTTCCACAGAAGTAGTGGGTGTGGCCATGGGAGTGAGTCACTGGCCACAGTGCGTGTGGAGGACAGGATCGCTGGAGCAGAGATTGACATGCTGATGGCCAAGGTGTGGGAGGGCCCTCTGTGTACTGAGTCACCAAGAAGCACGGCAGGAATGATGCGAGAGAGAGACGGGACTTTTTCCTGATGCTTTCAGATAGAGCCTCAGAATCACTACCCATTGTTTATAAAAGATGAGAACCCTATTAGTCTTTGGGTTGTTGAAATGTGGCAGAAGAATGAGGGCTAGAAGATGGGGAGCTGCCTGTGCAGAGGCACAGAGGCATGAAGAAGCGCAGGCGGTGACTACCGCTAGTTTGCAGAACTGGGACAGATGAAAGCAGAGATCATATAATAATGGAGGCTCTAGGAAATAGGCAGAGTTTGTAGGCAGGCAAGGGGGAATGAGAAAGAGAAGTGACAGGAGATAGTAAGAAGGCCAGACTGCGGCACCGAAGACCCGAACGAGATCGGAAACTCATAAATTTGCATGTTTTTCATCTCATAAGTCACCAGCCAGTATGTGACAGATCGCCATTGTAGAAGGTACGGAGGATATTTTTTTTTTTTCTAAGAATATTCTTACCTGCAGAGGGCTATCAAGGCATTGAAAGACATCCATGTCTGCAAAATGGCAGTAAAGTAGGTATAATAGAGTGCTCATTGTTCTAGACACAAGGTTAAAGTAAGAACTAAGAAAAGAATGAACATTGGGAACTTCTTGGATTTCAGTCTGGAAACAGTTTATTATGACACTAATAATTAGTAAGCCTAGCACCTAGGTATCATTTTCTTAATTATCACAGAAGGTAATCTCTTTTTATTCATAGGCTTATAAGACACGAGATGTGACTGACGATGTAAAAAATATTGTAAGATTTGTTCAAGAACATAGTTCATCACAAGGAATGAGAAATACAAAACATGTAGGTCCTTGTGGGAGATTTACTATGAATATGCTGGTCGACATTTTCTTGGGTAAGTCATCTGTTCTATTAATTTGCCTTATATCAGTTGAAGTTGAACATCTAAAGAATTCTTTTGTCTATTTTCTTATGGAAGTAAAGGGTTTTAGAATAAAACCCTTTTTTTTAGTAACAAAAGAAAATCAGTTTTTATTAATTATGCCAATTATTTTTATAGAACGTATATAAGTCACTAAGATAAGTTTTCACATACAAAAAATAAAATAAGAAAGTTTATACAGTTTCATCTGAGTGAGTGGAATATAACTTGCTTAAAGAATTACCTTTTGACTAACTTTCAGTTCAAGATGGCAACCTGAGCATTAAGTATCTGTCTCTTTTTGGCTTGACGTCCTGTTACAATAATAAAGGAAATAAAATGAGGAATTAAATCCATAACAGCATAGAGAACCAGAAAGAGACCATCATCAGATTGAGGAAATGGATAGAAGCAGTTGACAAACGGAATGAAATGTGGTAAACCATGATAGAAAATAAATGTAGGAGAGAGTTAAAGCAGAGGAGCACCTATCAACCAGGCAAAACCCCATTATTATTAGGCCTCAGGCTTGAAGCCTAGAAACCCAGGGAGTGGGAGTGAAAGCAAGGAAGCCCAAAATAGGAGGGGGCAGTTAAAATAGTCTGCGCACGGAAGAACTGCATCGAATACCATCCTGGCATTGATTCTGGATCAAAAATAAACTGCCTATGGACTAGAAAGACAGCTGAGTGAAGGGCCAGAGACCTGAGTTGGCATGTGGGTGGCACCCAACCCATCTAAAATCTGGTCCTACCTACTTACTCCAAAGCAAGGCTGGGTTTCCCCGCTCAGGGGAGGAATCTGGGGATGTAGAGGTAGATTTGATATAACACTAGTTTAACCTGGTTTCTGAAGGTTGACTATAAATCAAGAAAAAGACCAAATGAGTAGAATGTATGACCCTGGGGATAGAAATAACTTAAAAAAGAAGCAGTAGCTTTGGAGAAAGAGAAGAGGAAACCCTTCACCAACATTTTGGGAAAGAAAAAAAAATGAATGAGAAAGAATTATTATTAAAATTTTTAAATGAGCCCTGGCTGGTGTGGCTTAGTGGATTGAGTGCTGGCCTGCAAACCAAAAGATCGCCAGTTCAATTCCCAGTAGGGCACATGCACATGCCTGGGTTGTGGGCCAGGTCCCCAGTTGGGGGCATGCAAGAAGCAACCAATCGATATTCCTCCCACACGTCCATGTTTCTCTCCCCCTCTTTCTCCTTCTCTCTCTAAACATAAATAAATAACATCTTAAAAAATAAATAAATAAATAAATTTTAATGATTGACAAAGTAAATTTAATGAAACGGTTGGAAGATAAAATCTAGAAACTCTTCTAAGACCTGAGCAAAAAATATATGGAAAATATGAGAGAAAAAAATATAGAAGATCAATTCTTAGGAGATATGAAATCTGACAAATAATATTTTTGAAATGGAAAATAGGAGGGAATTATCAAATCAATAATATAAGAAAATTTCCCAGAAGGGCAGAGAAAAAGTCTTTCATATTAAAATGCCTACTGAATGCCAAATTACATGCTGTATAAGATTTAAGAATACCATACCAAGAGTAAGAAATTTAAAAAGAAAAGAAACTAAGAAACAAAAACTTTTCAAAAAAGAATACCATGACTATTAGGGAGGAAGGACTTCCTCTATCCTGTTAGGTTTAGTAGTAGGGAGCCTGCAAATTAAACTGTCGAAAGACAGATTTTGTAAGAGAATTCATAGAAAAATGTAACTCAAAGGGTTGGTTAGATTTGGGGACCTAAATACCATCTTAAGAGAAAGGGAGAGGGGAAAGGACACTTCTGGGAAAACATGATTTTTTTGAAAGATAAATGGGCCTTGAGGAGAGTAGATGGGAGGGGAGAGATAGGATTCTCTTTGAGACAATGTCTAGTTAGACACAGAGACTTCTCTTTTCCGATGATGAGTCAGTCATCCCTGCTTGCTCCCAAGGAGGGGACTTAGGACGATTGATTGAGTTCTTTGGCAGGGGTGGGGGATCTGTACTTGAGATATCAGGAATTCAAATGCCTTCTGTTCAATAATTTTTATGTCAAGCGGTATATTCTGGACCCCTTCAGAGATAGTCCTGAAACCAAAACCAAACTGGTCTGAGATTAATGTCAGAAATTCTGGAGACTAGAAGGCAAAGAGAGTGAGTGCACACCATAGGATACCGTAAACACAGGGACTGACTGAGGGCTCCCGGGAGAAGGCCCAGAGACACGCTCTGCGGCCAGTCCTGTCAGCGTGTCGGCGTCTGTGCAGACTGCAACACAGGAAAGGAAAGTCAGCCCATGCAATAGAGAGTAAGACTAGGAAACGAAACAATTTGTCGATGACAGCAAAGAACACAAATGTTACTTCTCAACAAAAAAAGGAGACAGGCACTTAGAAACTCGAGGGGAAAGAGAACCAGCATCAGAAGTAAAACGAAGGAAACTGCTACATGATTTTGAGTAATTGATAAAACCTCCAAAAAATAATCCATTTGTCTGGCTGCAGTAAACATCCTCCTTAGGGCTGTGCGAGAGTCACAGCATTCCAAGTGGGGAAGGAGACTTGTCATCCGCAGTGTTGATTAGCAACAGCAGTTGGAGTCAATGTATAGACTTAAACACGGCTAGAGGACAGGACGGGCTGTGGGTGTTAATCTTGGTGATATAAAAATAAAAGAAGGGAATGCACAGAAGGATTGAGGTACTAATAATACACCTAGAGGCGAGGGACAGTGGTCAGAAGTTCTATCTAAAGTTACAAAAATATCAAAGAGACGAACCAGTATTATAGCAAAATTCAGAGCAGGGTAAAGAGAGGGGGGTGGCTGCTGGAAGGACAGCAAGAGTTCGGGTGGGTTGTGGAGGTAACCACAGAGCCGAAAACAAAGGCTGCTTAAAAAGCGATTGCCTAGAAAAGGGAAGTGAGATTGAGGAGGGGAAGGGTGGGACAGAAGCACGTTGCCTTCCATTATACACCCTTCTGTACTGTTGTCCGTTTTTTCCCGTGTGTTACATTGATTAAATATATAAAGCAATAACAGGTTCATTCATTTTTTTAAAAAGCAGCCTAGATTGGAGTAGGAAGATGGTTTGCTTGCTTTCTCAACTGTTTCCTCTGAGTCTATTCCTTTCTCCAGACAAAAGCAGCTTTTAGTGCTGGTCTTCCCTGTCAGGATTCTTGCCTTATAGTTTGGATCTTTTCAGGGAGAGCAAAGGGTTGCAGATAAAATAATTTCTTATAAGAGTGAGACATGATCACTCTACACTGCAGTAAGCAGACAACGAAAAGGTACAAACACCTCCAGAAGATGCTAATGTTCTGTCTGCTCACAGTCACATGTCTATCAGATTGTGCATCTGATTTGTGTTGTTTTGTGTAATAGTGTGTAAGCATTTTCTTAATGTTTTTATTCTAAAGTAGTTTTTAATAATTTATGAGTTACCATGTTGATGAAATGTATCTAAGTGGTCTTATTTTAGGATATATTTTTCTATTATAAGTAATGTGTTAAATAGCCTTCTAAATACACTTTCAGCTACATCTCTGCTTTTACCTTTCATTTAAATTCCTTAAAAAAATACTAAAACATTTTCTGACACATTCTTCAGTTTTTCATTAAGTTCTTTTATGTCTTCAAGACAATTATTTCTATTTCATCCAGCTTTCCTAGTTACCCTCAGCACGAGGGTTGGTCTACATCACCTAGCTCACCATGACCAGAGCAGTTGTCCTGATCCTGTGTGACATTTTAGGGGTACAAATCCCTCAAACAAAGTAAAACGTAAATCATTCAAAATATGAGGCCAGAAGTCATCTGGCATTTATAATAATGTAATTATTTGGAACTATTAAAATAGTGCTAAAACTTTACAAAGTAACTGTTAATTCTGATTGTAATCAGTGTCACAAGGCTTCCTAAGTAGATTTGTAATAATAAACTTGTATTTACATCGAGGACATGAGTAATGACAGCAGCTGGATGTGAAACTGAGGACCCAGCACAGTGTGGTGCCCTTGGCCAGCGGGAGAAGGGGAAGTATGCGGTCTTGTGGAGTGGGGTGCCTTTGGATTGAAATTCGCATAGGCTCCATTTGTGAGGGTAACAGAAAGTACGAACTTAAATATTCCTTGATTGTAAAAGATAGTGATTTCAATAGAGTACCCCAGATAGGATTTAGGAAACTGGTTGTCAAAAATTTCTTGTAACCATAAAAATAATGCAGTTATCCTAACAGAACACAGTGATACGAAGCTACTAAAGTTTACAAAAACTCTGTCTTTGATTTCCTTGCTCTGATACAATTTTATAGGCTATGCAGCATTCTAAATGATGAACTTTTATAACAATGGTGTTAGAAAAAGATGAGGAAAAGTACAGAGAACCGTGGAAACTTCAGAGTTCCACAGAAATATTAGCATTTCACAGGATTGAGTATCTATGCCATGGTTTCCTGTGGAGCAGATTATTTACTCCCCTCTTGCAGGCCTGCCCATAAATGGCCTTCTCAGCCTCTTCTGTTAGAGGGTATGACGTACCTACATTTCACCAGTCGAACTTCTTTTACCTTCTCACCAGGGAGCAAGAATGCAAAGATCCAGTCGGGGATGTTTGGAAAAGGGTCTATGTATTCACGACACAATGCCGAGAGACTTTTCAAAAAGCTGATACTTGACAAGATCCTGGATGAAGACTTGTTTATCAATGCCATTGACCAGCCAATTGCCTATGTGATGCCAGGCAGTAAGGCCCAAACTTTACTGAATGGGCATTTAAAGGTATGATGTTCTAAAAGTTTATTTCATTTTATTATTAAACAATGAGTGGACAAAAACATTACTGAAAATTAAACTGTCTTTTCCAAAGCTTAGGGATGCTGAATTTATTTATACTGTCCTATATAAACATGTTCTTTCCTATTAATCTGCTAAGAGATCTTAAAACTGAACCCAAGTAATATAATACCTGTCAAAGTGAATTTAATGGGTTATCAGATCACTGAGTCATCATATGTTTACTAAATTAACACTTAACAGAAGCAGTTCCGTATTAGGTACTGGGGATACAAAGATGGAGAATGCACAGCTCCTCTTCCCAAGGGGCTTACTGTCTACTTGGCATAACAGAAATATCCCCCAAAATGCAATTATATATTAAATAAATGTGCCACACCCATTCCTATGATCTCTCTCTCTCTCTCTCTCTCTCTCTCTCACACACACACACACACAAAGGTAGACTTTATGGAAACGGAAAATTCCAGCCATTTAAAAAAACAAAAAGCCTCAGTGACAGAGATATCTCAGAGGGAAGAGGTGGTTAAGAAATGTCTTGGAGAACTTACAGAAGTCTGCAAATCTCTGGGGAAAGTTTTTGGAGTCCATTACTTTAACATCTTCAACACTGCTACTCTCAAGAAGCTTGCAGGTAGGTGTGTAAGTCTTCTGTTATGTGGCATACACTTGTAGGCCAAAAGTTAATCTTGCTCAGGTGCATAAATACAGCTCAGTCTTTTGTATTTTTGTTTAATTGCTAAATTGAAAGCTCAGAGAAACAATTTAAACTTATTCTTGAGATAAAATATACTCTATAAGATATCTGTAGTACTTTGGCATAATTTTAATTTTATGCTTTCCTCTCATGCTGGATGTTAGATATGGATAATTGCAGTCTCTAACACCAGATGGTACTTAATGATTTTTCTGTCCATTTTTTGCCTGCCTGTATGATGTTTAGCTGTGCTATGTGCAGATGTCTTTGCAATGAGAAGCTAAGTTCCTTATGGAAAGAGATGATGTCTCCTGCTTCTTTGAATCTGAATCTAGCGCTCTTCTGTGTCTTCAGTCCACAAATGCCTGCTGTCCTGAGCAATGGCTATAGCTGCAGGCAGCTCAACCAGAATTCTAGTAGTAAAGTCCCTGGAAAACAAGTTAGGATGTAGGTGACTGACGGGTAGTGTCCGTTACCTTCCGTATTCTTCCTTCATAAATCTGACAGTCGTTATCTTCTCTCTCCTCCATTCCCACTCCCACCACCATAGGTCATTGCAGTACTTCATCAATTCTAAGATGCCATCTATTTTATGACACTGTTATTTCATGAACTGTTCAGAAAGAAAAAATTTGCCCTGGCTGATGTGGCTCAGCAGGTTGAGTGCTGGCCTGTGAACCAAGAGGTCACTGGTTTGATTCCCAGTCAGGGAACAAGCCCATTCAGGGCTTGCTGGCTGGTTCCCAGCTGGGGTTGCGTGAGAGGCAACCAATCGATGTCTTTCTCTCTCTTCCTCCCTTCCCCTCTCTGAAAATTAATAAATAAATTCTTTTTTAAAAAAAAAAAAGAAAAAATCCTACTAAACTAACAGTGCTTTTGTTGCAAATTATTTGACTTATTTATACTTTGCATGCATGAAAAATGCATAAAATTAAAGTGAGTTGCCAATTTTTTTTTCCTATCTACGTTTCTGCAGTTTCCTGCATTCACATGCTAATCAGTCTTTCTGTAGACATTTTATGTGGCACTTAAGCTCAACATGTGAGGACCCAGCACTGCCGTCACGCTGTGAACATGCCGACAGTGCTAATAGTTGTGACCGACTTCTCACGTGCACAGGCAGCAGCAGCCGCAGTGCAGCTGCCGTTCCGCCAGCAGCACTTGTAAGACCCTTTGACCTCTGGGAGGTCAAACCATGAGTGAGTATGTCTTAGAGTTGATGAAATACAGTATCTTGTTCCTAGGCTATTAGTGAAGTTTCCTCACTGGTCTCCTTAACTCCAGATATGAACATGGTATACATTTCAATCTTTCAAAACTTCTGCAGTTCCAAAGCTCCAACAGTTCTCCAGATAAAGTACAAAGTCTATCAAGGATTTGCATTTCTCCCGCCCTTCCCAGTTTATCTTCTACTAACTCCCTCAGTAAACCTTCTAGTCTCTCCCAAAGGTCTGTTGCTTTTCCTTTACACACAGAGATGATGTGAAAAGCACAGATTGGAAATCCATGCTTTGCTCAAGTCAAATATGGAGGGATTATTACTCCCTCACTCCCCATAGCCAGTGCATCGACAGCTCCTCCAGACCAGCCTCCGAATGCGTCTCAACCCCTCTCTGCTTCTCTCCACTGCTACGTCCTGATTCACTGCATCCTCACTTGGTCCTCAGTAGCTCCCAGTGGGCTCCCCATTTCTGCTCTTTCCCTCATAACCCATTCTCCATACAGCAGCCAGAATGATCTGTAAAATGACAGGCTTGTCCAGCTACAAGATTGATGAGCCATCTGCATGCAGAGGACTCAACAGCCTAATTGTTAAAGTCAGATTACCCGCTTCACCCTACAGGCAGAAAGATTGGAGGAAGAACAGGTTCGGGTTGAGGCAGTGTAAGAATTCACTTACTGTTTTTTGGGGGTTTTTTGGTTGTTTGGTTGGTTTTGTGCCCCATTCCTGAAAGTACAGCAATGCCAGGTCAATGCACAGAGTGGATGGAGCAAGCTCCTATTCCATCTCCCAGCTTCAAAAATCCATTTAATATAATGTCCTCGGATATGTCTTTGTTGTGAGACTAGGGCAAACTCTGGTTAAACTCTGAGGCACGGTGCAAAGGTCTCCCCTCCAGTTTCTCTCACGTACGTCCTTTCCTCCCCCCACCGCCCCCATACTTTCCTCTCTCCCCATCTCTGCACTGACCTAACATACCTCAGCTGCTGGAACTGGATGATGGGTTCCTACCCTCTGGGCCTGTCTGCTGCCTCTGTTGGCACCAGCTGCCTTGTAGAAAATGGGCTCATGTGCCCAGTGCTTTGCAGTTGGTTGGCACTTAACAAACGTGCTGAGTGGGTGAATGACCATGAATGCAGTGGGTTTTCTATTGGTAATTTAAATTCCTGATTTTATGTTCATGCACAGAATCTTTATCTTCTGATCCTGAGGTTTTGCTTCAAATTGATGGTGTCACTGAAGACAAACTGGAAAAATATGGTGCAGAAGTGATTCCAATATTACAGAAATACTCTGAGTGGACGTTGCCAGGTTCAGTATACAGCCAAATATGTGTTTTCTAAAAGCCTGTTTTAATGTTAAGCGATGCATCTCACTAGATTAAAATTCCGTGTTTTCTGGGTTGTGTTCATGCTTCCTACACCTTGTCACACTGATGCTCCAGTGCTCAGGGCAGCCCTCAGTGATGTGCCAGCCTCCTCTCACAAGACAGTGGTGCTTAGGCCCCCTGGGGGGTGCCAGCTAGTGAACCTGCTAACCTCTGAGCCCAGAAGTTGCTGGTGCTCTTAAGGTAAATGCACGAGCAAACAGGAGTGCTGGGTGCGGTTCACAGGTCTGCCACCCTAGTGCTCTGTGGTCCTTGGCAGGCCACAAATAACCTCTTTGTGCTTCAGCTTCCTTGTCTGAGGAAGGAACATGTTATCTGAAAAGCATTTCTAAAGATAAAGTTTAAGAGCGGAGTTTAAGCATTTTGAAAAAACGAACATGGAGTTGTAATGCTAGAAAATCTTACTGTTATTAGTATTGAAAGAATCTGCCCGACTGAGTGCATCTTAGCAGATGTTCCCAAAGGTTACATTAGGCTGGTCACAAAGAACTTCCGATTACGAACCTCCTCACTGAGCTGGAGAAAGCACCGACTAAGAAAACTGAGAACAAAGAAAGATGTAGGGACAGGACGGATGCAGAAGTCTTTAGGGCCTCCTCCAACATACTGCCATGGGCTGAAGCACAACTGACAGGCCACGTTCAGTGTTTTTCCTGTTTCTGTAAGGAATCCTGGTAGGGGTCTCTTCTCGAGGCTAATGGAAATGGTAAGTAGGCTGAGAAATGAGTGAGCATGCATTTCAAGTTCTCTCTGTGCATCATTGTTTTTGATCCATTGGCAAAATGCTGAAAAGTAGGGTTTTCATCTCGGCCTCCGTGCAGCCACTATTGCATTGAACGCCTTGCTGTGACTGCACTGACAGTCATGGGGGAACTTCATGTTTGCTCAGTGTGGGAGGTTGCTAGGAGAGTTTCCCCACATCAGACAGGGCCACTCTGTGAGGACAGCCAGGGTGGAGACGATCACTGCCCCTGTGAGGGACAGGCGCTATGCCAAGCACTCTGCCTATTTTGTGTCACTCAATTCTCACAGCATCCATTTTACAGGTGGACGTGGGTGAGGTCTTTTCGTTTCCCTGAAGTCCCACAGCTGGGATGACAGCACTATTTGCCCCAGCTGTAGTGCCTCCCTGGGAGAGCCAGTGTTGGGGGACAGGGCCCTTCCTACCAGGCAGCAGGGTGGTCTGCGAGTGAACCAGACCAGCCAGGAAATACCATCCTTTATGAAATGGAGCGGGGCCACTGTGGGCCTGTGAGGAGGAGGCTCCGTGTTCTCTAGGTGTGTGGGAATACAGACGCTTGTGGAAATGGCCAGCTTTGCCAATGTGTGCTTTCATACAGGCCCACGGCCTGTGTGGCACCTGAAATGTTCACAACCATTAGGCACAGACGTTTTTGTCTTTGAAGAATGAATTATGGTGTGGAATTCTTTGACACTCATTTACTAAGTAACTTGTTCAAAAGTGAGGTATAGAGCATAGTTTGTTTCTTTTATTTTGGGTCATTTTTTCAGCATATGTAAAATGATAAATTATCTTTTATATAGCACTTTATACTTTTCAAAGGGCTTAACAGGATTAACTGCCAAAGCAGTAATGGGCATAGGCCATACACAACATAGTAGGAGCAAAACCTGAGGTCTCTAGTTAAGTTAAAGAGTATCACGGATTTTTTAATGAATCCTAATCCTCTTTCTTTAAAAAATAAATGGCCATTGAGCACTTTGGAGCTTTATGAAATAAAAAAAAGAAAGAAAGAAAGGTTTCGTTCTTGAGGAATTGTCAAACCCATGTGGCAAGAAAAGACACCAGGAGAGCAGGTAGGTGCCAGCCAAGCTGCCCCATGTCGAGCTTCTCCATGTCGTAGACTCACACACCAGGCTGGCAGGGCGTCCCCAGTAAACGTCTGCATTGTCTGTTTGTAGCTGAGGACACTTCCCCACTGCTCAGCCCATCCAGCAGCAGAGGCACTGGGAGAAATGACTCTGAGGGCTTCGATGAGGAAACACCTGTATCTTCTCACTACTTTGCAAATAAAACCAAGAATGAAAGAAAGAGGAAAAGGGCACCAGCCTGCCAAAGGACCAAAAGGAGAAAAACTGGTGATTTCAAGACAAAAGTGTAAGTTCTTCAGCATGTTCCACAATGTAGGGTGTGAGGGAGAAAAGTCCGAAAGTATAACGGCTCTGGTTTCCTTTGAGGCATTTTTAAAAATAAGCCATTATTAAATGTTATCTCTGTAAATACTGGTGTGAAGATTAAGGTTGTATCCAAAACATTTACTTCACATTTTTAAATTATCTACCCCTAAGTCAATTATCACTAAAAGTTTCTAGTTTGCAAAAACTCCAATATTGACCTTAACTTAGGGAGAAAAAATTTTTTATAATTGCTCTTAAGAGATTTTTCCACGTAAAATACTCTAAAGCATAGCTGAATAAATACAGGGTTTTGTTTTCTCATTGCTGTGTGATTCTGTCAGTTCTTGCTACACAGCTTTCATTCAGGCAGAATCTATGGGTCTCCATCTGGACGCCCTGCACGTTCCCTGTGGTTCATTAATACCTGGGAAGGCCACCCTGTAGTCTCCACAGGGCAGCTGAGGAGAGGCCACAACAGGAAAAGCAAAAAGTCAGGCAGTGCAGGCCTCTAGGGGTTACTGGGGGCAATGCATCCTTTCCCACCGTGCCTGGCCCTGGGCTGGAACTGCTTCATTGCAGGGCTCATCTGCACATCAAAGGTGAACAAAGATAGCATTGTCAGGTGTGGGTGATGGTCTGGTCTAGGCAGCGTCAGCCTTCCGTCAGAACTGTCAGCCTTCTGTCAAAACTGCATGAGCAGCCCCTTTCCTGTCTTCTGCAAGGACACCCTCTGTCCTCGCCATGTAGATAAGGCCTGGCAGGATTGTGACCATCCCATCAGTCTGAGCAATGTTGCCCCCAAATAACTGCGTATGGTCACAGAAATGCTTGCAGAAAAGGGAAACAAGTCCTCAGTAAATTTCTGCAAGCTGTTGTGTTTTTCTTTTGCAGTTTTTATACCTCTTTTCCTTCTGGGTAATAAAAAAATTGAGTGAAGGAAGAGAGGGAAAGGCATGTTACCAAATTTCATTTTCATGCTAATTCCATAAACAAACATCTTGTATGTGCTAATCCTTCTGCCAGGGTACAGAAATTAAAGGCATTAGTAAATGCTAGTTTAATTTTGTGGTTTTTAATGCGCAAGTGACCAGCAGATGTTCTTCAGCGGGGACATTTTATTTTCTTCATTTATTCCTCCTCCGTTTTGGGAAATACTTATTTCCTCAGAAGCCCACACAGAGTAAGAGTCCTTAAAAGGCATCTGGTCCAGCCCTCTGGGGTTTGCGATGAGGAAGCTGAGGCCTGGCCTCGTGCAAGGCTTGTGCCAGCTCATACCCAGCCCAATGTCAATTTCACAGGTAGGACTGGACACTGGCTTGCCCACTCCTTCACAAAGCACTTTCCTTTCTTTGTCCTTAAAAACAATTATGATCTTGTTTTTACTTGTTAGGACAAAGCAAACCATATTTTAGTGCTCATTGCCAGTTGATCCCTTACTCAGTTTTCACAACTTTTGTTTATGAGTGAAGCACTTTGCCTTCTGGCCCAGAGCCTGGGCTCACACTGGTCTAAGAGCCAGTCCCAACTGTGATGCTGGTTTTTAATTAGCCTGTGTGTCTAAGAGGGGATTCTCCTCTGATCCCTGCTGGCTGAGACCAGTTAGTGGTGTAGCTTTCTTTTACCTTGTAACAGCCTCTTTGCATGTGTGCTTCATTCTCCTCATTTCTACCGAGCCTCTCTGAGAGATAGTTCCCACAGTTTCCACTCTGTTCACCTGGCTGAGAGTCTCTGCACAGAGACAGAATTAATGTGGCTCCTTGCCGGGGACCTTTACGCTCCACCCTACCCCCCGGAGCTTCACATCTTCCGAATAACACACAATGAAGGAGCTGTGTCTGGGCTCTCTAAGTGGGAGTAAAATGGATGGCCAGGTGAGATGGAGGCTACTGTTGGCAGATTCATTCTATAAATCAACATAAACAGCTAAACAGCAGGTTTTTGCTCAGGGCCTAATTTCTGGGCAAGAAATCAGTGTAGGGAAATGCAGGGCTGCTTCTCTTCGTGTAGCACACCTTCGCCAGTTCTGCGGTAACACTGTCTTGGAGCAAAAGTTTAACAGTGTTGGAAATCCATTCTTCACCTAGCTCCACTAGAATGTCATTACCACACACTGGTGGCCCCTGAATTCAGATATGACAGGCCACTGGCTTGCCCTGATGCTATGGAACTGGTGTTGGGCATAAATTCAGCCTGATTACAAAGCAGCAAGAAATACTTGTGTAAGAAAAGACTTCTTTAGAGAATGAGGCCAGCTGTTAATCTTGTAAACATGCAGCCCTGTGACTTTTTTTTTTTTTACTTTACTTTACTTTACTTTACTTTACTTTACTTTACTTTACTTTACTTTACTTTACTTTACTTTACTTTGGAGGAAGGAAAAGAATAGCCATTATCTTAGGCCAGTGAGGGAAGTTCTGGAAGGACTTTGTAATAAGCTGTGGCGGGGGCTTCTTTCCTAGCTTTAAAGGCAGCAAGTAGGAGGTGTGAGCACACAGATCTGAGAGTGTAGGCAATCCAGCAAGCTGCTGATGACGTGGCCATGATAGAGACGTGCCAGGCCTGAGCAGCCACTCTCAGGCCCCCCAGGGAACCACATTGGCAGCCGTCTCCTGGCTGGGGCTGGGGCTGGGGCTGGTTGGAAAGAGGTTGGGCTCTGCTCCGCCCCATCTCCACGTAGCCAGCTACCTTTCTCTGAACTGTGCAAGCACAGTAACTCCAGAGTGTCTATTGTCTGAGCATCTGGGTCCTTAAAACAAGGTACCCTAGCTTCCTTTATTTGGTCAGGATAGATTTGGGAATGTGGATCAGGGCTGTTGTCTGGAGGGAGGGGTGTGATTATCAGCTATGAAAGGTGTAGGTGGAGAAAAGGCACCTGGGTTGGCCTCAAGTCGCAGAATTCAGAAACAATCCTTGACATTTTAGGGAGACAAATGTGTCTGAAGAACAGCTGTCCTTTTCTCCTTTACTTGTAAAAGGAACTGACCTTACCAAGGGGTTTATAGGCAGAGAGACTCATAAGACCAAAGGAAATCATGGGTTGTATAGCTCTTTCAGGTTGAGAAAAAAGACTGCTCACTTGAGGTTTTATTTAACGTTCCAATTTTCTTTTTCACATTTTAGGGGCTCCACCACATGCAGAAAGATATCTTCTAAAGCTAAATCCTCTGGCATAGTTGGGCCAAGATCAGCTGTGCGTGGTTCTCAGATGGCACCAGGAGCCAGTAGAAAATTGGGGATTATGGCCCCACCAAAGTCTGTAAACAGAGCATTCCTCAGGCCTTCATACTCATTTTCATAACCAAACCTCAGCGTACAGAGATCCTGTTTCTTGTTTGTCATCATCTGACCATCTGTGAATATAAAGTTGTTAGTTTCATTATTCCATTTGTAATTTTTACCCATATCTATTAATATTTAAATAAATACTTGGGGTGACGGTTCTGTTTTTGAAATAACCATTTTCTTTTGAATAAGCAAGATTTGCTGCCTCTGCAAGCCTTGTGGCTGTTGTTTCTGAGAACATCTAAAGTAGCAGCTGAATCATCTCAGTGAGAGAAATTCTAAGCATGACATGAAACACAAGCTGAAGGAAAAGGCACATGTGCAACATTGTAAAAGGGTAAAACTTTCTATGGAAGATGTAAGCAAAATTAGAAGACTAACAGGAAAGATACATGACAAAGGATTCGTATTTGCAATATACAAAGAGTACCCATAAATCATTAACAAAAGGCAGACCAGTAGAAAAAAGGGATGTGAATAGGCTCTTTTCAGAAGAAGTAAAAATGGCCCACAATATGTGGAAGATACTCAGTCTGCCTAGTTAAATATATAAGTTAAAACAATGAAATGCCTTTTTTTTTTTTTTGCCTATCGAACTGTCAACACTAATATCCTCAAGTCTGGGAACAAGAGAATGGCCACTCTGTTGGTGAGGATGGATTATTAAATGTTGGTGTAGTCCTTTTGTGTTAAGGGCCTTTCTTTTCAAGACCCTTCGTTAATAGGCTGATTGGCCAGAAAGTCTTAACGTGGAATTTTGGCACCTCTTTTCAGAACTCCAGTACCCCATTTTTGGAGACATTTTGTTCAGTAGCTCTAAGTAACTGGTGACCTGTTTGGTGCCCCACTTCTTGACCTCAGTGAAGAGGATAGAGCTGGTGTGGCCCGGACTCAGGCAAAGTTGTTAAGAGCAGAGTTGGCTGGGAGCCTTGTGGCCTGTGCCTGGAGATTAGTGCTGAGGTAGACCCTGCACCCACCCTAAGGGGCCACCCTGGGAGCGGCACACCTACTGACTGCCACGTGGTCCTTTAAGCTCCGCGTTTGACGGAGTCTACTGGCTTGGCCGGAGTCTGCTGAAGCTGTGCACTGTAACCTCTGATGCCTTCTGGAACTGACATTTTTCAAGAAACCATCTTTCCAGCAAGTCCTGACTTAAGTGGCCAGAAGTACCTTCTTGGAATGAGGAGAGGAAATGGAGGACAAAGTAGCCAGGAGTTCAGGCTGCTGGGATAATGTCCCCAGCATGAGGTTACCTTTGCAGAGTTGGCAGTGCACAAGGGCATCTTGCAGATCATACTTTCCACCTACCGTGGTCTGGCTTTGAGGGATTGGGGGCAGCTTCTGTGCAAAGCTGATGGTGCAGATACTGGGTCGCTTTCGGCTCTGACCTCATTCATTTATTCCTTTACTGAGGACCTCATATGCCCAGATACTGGATACTACTGTCCCCTCAGGGGTGTCCACTCTGCCTCCAGAGCTCCCAGGCAGCAGGGAAGATGGATGAAGGAAGTGCAGTGGGAGCCCTATGGATGGAGTGTAGAAGCTATGAACAGCTAGCACTGCACAGCACTGTCACCTGTGTCTCACCACAGCCCTGAGGACAGAGCTGACTCATTTCTACCTCCCAGCAGGAATGTAAGGCCTGGAGATGTTTAAGTAGCACCGGATCAAATCAAAGAGCCAAGCCCCATACCCAGCTCTTTTTAACAATCCTGGGTTCAATTCCATAGGGCCCAGAGCAGGCACAGAAAATTCTAGTGGCCTCATTCAATTCAGCCTCCAGCCTTCCCAGAACACTCGTTCCCCCACCAACAGCCCTGGAGAATGTGGCTGCATCCACATGGGGCAATCTCAGGAGAACAGAAACACATAGACTTGCCCTGACCAAAACTGGGTACTCCCACAGCCACAGAGCTGGTGACAGCAAAGCTGCTATCATCAGGCTGGGTCCTGGTGGGGGCCCTCCATGGGCACAGAAGTGACCACCACCTGGGAGGAGGGGAGGGGACCAGTCCACCAGGGACCTCCAGCCTAGGACACTTCACTGGCCCACCGTCCCCATCATCCTCTGGAGGACTGAAAGGATTGGAATCTGACTCTTCAACTGTATATACACACTGTCCCACCGTGAAAACTCAAGAGAGCTGAGAGTTTCTTGCTTTTACCTTCTGGGACAGGGAACCCACTGCCTCGTAGGAAGAGAAGAAACATGAGAGCCTACCCTATGCCAAGGGCTGTTCTAGGGAGTTTCACGGAATTTAATTTACTCCTTTAATTCCGCCCCCCCCCCCAACTGAACAAACCTAGGAGGCAGGCACATGATATTAGCCTTTTTATGCAGAAACTGGAATTGAGAGCGGTTATTATGTAATTGCTCAAATCTACACGGCTAGGAAGAGGTAGTAAGTAGGGTAGCATACATCCTGGTCTGCCCTGAAGAGTCCCGGTTTACATGTGTGCCCTGGTGTGATAGTTAAGACAGCACCCTTTCATTCTCAAAAGTGCTCCAGTATGGACAATACACTACAAGGAATCCAGGTTTCTGCTCTTTCCGTGGACAATCCAACCTCGTCCCCCAACCGTTTTTCCATCCAGGGGCCATCTCCTGCCACCTGCTCAAAACTTTAGGCCCCTGGAGCAGGCTCCAAGGACAGAAGCTTCAGAATTGGCCAACACAGATGAGCTGCAGTTTTTTCCTCCAGAAGAGGAAGCAGAGGCTGTGGTCCAGGCCCCCTTGCTCTTCTTAAGAAATTGCTGCTTCTCCTCCCACACCTTGGAGCTGCTTAGGGGCCCACCCTATCTTTGGAAGGCTCTCAGAATCCCAGCCGGCCTCTCCAGCTCTCAGCACCAGCCATGGGGCTCACCAAGCCCTGAGCTCCCACCTCGACAGAGGCTTTTAGGCAGAGGACAGTGGCCTGTGGGCCCTTTATGGAGGCCAGGGTAGAGTCTCCAAGAGGCTCCAACAGCCACTTGTCCCATAGTACAGCAGCCACAGCCTCCATGTGGCCTCACAGGCAGAGAGCAGAGAGCCAGGCTGGTGGGACGTGCTCCGGGAGCCAGTCCCTGACCCAACTCTGCCAGGGGCTTTAGTCCATGGGCTCAGCCCTTGGTTGCTATGAGGCAAGGATTCAATTTCTACATCTGTGTAGGGCACCACCAACACTGCTAAGACAAGCACCCTTGGCCTTTAGAAAACTCCAGCTTTCTTCAACACTCATGTTCCTGTTCTTCCCAGCCCCAGAATAGTTTTTCTCAGCCAGACCCATGTTCTCTGCTGGCCATAGAGGAAGGAAGGAGGGAACAGGTCCCTGTTCTGGTCACTGCAGAGAGGACAGGACAAGAAGGCAGACAGATCCCCCAAGAGAGGAGGCACCCCCACAGGCAGGGATGAGAGCCTGAGGCTGGGTCCCTGTGGCCTGCAGGCAGGGAAGACGGTGTTTCAGTGTCCTCGCAGCATGATTCCACCACCCCACAGAAGATGCGGTGACTCGGATGGCCCCTGGTCCCAGGCCTCCTGAGGATGCATGTTTCCCCAGCTGTCTGTCCCTGTGGGCCCCACATGCATGCTGCAGACATTGGTCAACCTGTCTTGGCCCCATGTATCTGTCCCTGCCAGGAGCCTTGAAGTTCCACGAAGATCAAACCCTGGTGCTCACAGGTCCTCGCCTCCCATGAAGACCCTCTGGAGCAGAGAACAGAACCATGAGGCTTAGTGGTGACCTTCACTGCAGTCAGGAAGGGTCTGAAGAACCTCCTTTAACAGACTTCAAAATCTCCATCTGGAAGGAAATGCTTCTGAGAACTAGACCTATGGGCTGGAGTCTTGCTTGCACCCAGCACCCTCAGGCCTCCTCCCCAGTGAGAGGCCGTGGGCCTCTCGTGACCTGGGAAGCAGTAACCCTGCTAACCTCAAGACAGAAGCATGAGTGTCTGCGGTGGCCGTGGTTTAACAGTTCGTGCCAGATAGAAGGCCACCATGTGAGCCCCACAGCACTCGCCGCCTACATGTCTCCACGTGCATTGTGGACAGAGACCACGCTCACTCTGTCTTCAGTGAACCTGTCCCTTCCAAACTAGCTGAGTGACCTTTGAACTCTCCGGGGCCTTTCTGAGCCTCAGCTTCTCATTGGCACAATGAATGTAGTGCCAGGTACCTTCCTCCCAAAGTGGTTGTGAGCACCCTTTTGGTCAGATACTCCACCAACATTTGGTAGCCAGGACATGGAGACCCAGGCATGGCCCTGGTCCTCGGTGAGGTCACAGTCTGTGAGATAAACAGCCAGCACTCTTAACACCATAGGAGAAGAACAGAAGCAATATTGGGACATTGAGGGTGCTGTGGGAGCCCCAAGGTGAGCCCTAGTCCAGTCTGGGGATCACAAGAAGTGAACTTGGAACTTTGAAGAATGGGAAGCAGTTGAGAACAAGAGGAGGAGACTCCAGGCAAAAGGGAAGCACAGAAGTAAAGGGCTGGAGGTGGGATGGGGCAGGGCCTGTGAGGGGTACTCCCAGGGCCCAGGACAGGCTGGAGGAGGCAGGACAGCCTGCTGAATTGGTCCTGGCTAAGGAGTGTGGACTTGTCCTCAGGGAAGACACTGAAGCAGGAGAGAAACAAGATCTTTTCAGAGAGGGTATGGCTGGATACCTGCAGACAGGAAGCTCTTATTTGTCCAGTGAGAAATGTAGCAGCTTTCAGGGTAACAGATGACAGGAGTGGACAGATCCCACTGGCCAGGGAGGGGACATGGGGCAGGGTCGGGGCTGTCAACATGCTTTGAAGACATCCCAGAGAGATGGTGCTTCTGATCAGCGAAACCCACAGTCCCGGCCTCTCCTGGTTGGGAGAATGCTCCGTCACCTGAAGGGTCACTTGAGAGCCCCGGCCCAGGCCCCATCTCAGCCCCCTGGACAGGGGGATCTCCTACAGTGTGTGGAGTGCGCGTGTGTGCATTCTCTCCACCCCATGCTGCCCCCAGGCTTGGCAAGTAATTCCTTAAAGGGCTCACTTCCCCACATACATGAAATGCTAACTCTATAAGAATTTGTTTTTTACTTAAGAGCATGTGATGAATGTGGATGACCTTGGAAGTCATCCACAGCATGTCATTGAGCAGGATGGCGTGTTACTGGCCCACTGCTGCCATGGTTCCCATCCTGGGACCCGGTTCCCACATGGTCTGCAGGCGGGGCCAGTCACACTCACAGGGCGCTCAGCAGTCTGCATGTCTCATAAGAGACAGCTCTTTTTTTATCTTTTGCTTTTTTTTTTTTAAGCAGGCTACAGACAACATGACTAGTAAAGATTTTATTTGTGACTTTACCTGTGTGTGTGTGTGTGTGTGTGTGTGTGTGTGTGTGTGTGAGGGAGAGAGAGAGAGAGAGAGAGAGAGAGAGCAAGGTTGCTCACCAAAATATTAACAGTGGTGATTTTTACTTTTCTGAATGATTTGGGGTTTTTTACAACAAGCTCTGTATCATTTGTCATTTTTATAATCAGAATACAGCAAGGGGACAACCACTTGACTACCTTGAGGACCCCATTCCTTGAGAAGAAAGCAACGCTTCCCCACCTGGCCACCCTCTTCCTTTTGAGGAGACAAGGGCCCTGGGCTGGGTCACCTACCCAGTGATGGTAGGGAGCACAGTGGGAATTCTGGCTAAAGAAGTACATCCCAGGGGAGGGGGGCCAGCCGGCTTGCAAGGACCAAGGGGTTCTGCAAGGACCTGGCACACAGCAGAGCCTGACAGCCTTGTTGGATGGTTGTTAGCCCCTTAGCCCCTCGGCTAAGACTTATACAATCCTCAGCTTTTGTTTCCAG
Organism: Anoura caudifer; assembly: GCA_004027475.1. Taxonomy (NCBI): domain Eukaryota; kingdom Metazoa; phylum Chordata; class Mammalia; order Chiroptera; family Phyllostomidae; genus Anoura; species Anoura caudifer. Next base: position 405,873 of record PVKU01000452.1, read on the forward strand.
CTCCCTGGTCTCCACTCCCAAGTAGGGAAGGCTTTGTGGGGGACCAAGATGCCTGCTGGGGGTGAAATCCAAATTTTAGTCATTCCTACCTGTACAGAGTTTCAGATTCCCAGCTGAGAGGGCAGAGACCCCAGGCAGTGGTTTTTACAGCTTCAGCTTGATAGCAGGGCCCATAAAATTCAGAGTCAGCAGGTCTGGGGTAGGGCCCACGGGTCTGCGTTTCTAACTGAGCTCCCTGGTGGTGCTACAGCTACCTGCTTCCAGCCCAAGGGTCAGCCCTCAGGTGAACACAGACCTCAGCTTCTGGGAATGTTAGCTTTGAGCCTTGGGTAAGGTGTCCTCTCTCATTCTTGTTTTCCCATGAAGGCTGAGCTACTTCCATCTGCAGTCAGATGAGTTGGAACTATTTGAAAGGTGTTTATGAATGTGGAATAGCCTTGTTCAGTGGGAGCCATTTGCAGGCAAGGGCCTGGTGTCAAGAGAAAGCCAAGGCTCTAAAGCCACTTCCTGCACCAAAGTGCATCTGAAAGGGAGACCCAGCCACAGAAAGCAGAAGCAGAACCGCCATTCCCAGAGCAGAACCGCCATTCCCGGTGGGCACTCTGCTGAGTGAACTAGAGACAAAGGAACCTCCTTTAAATCAGTGGGAATGAGTGTAAGCTGACATTTTCCAGGACTTGCCAGCCTGTGCAGTCAAATGGGGGTCACATTGCCCCCAAATTTGCCTAAGAGTGGAGTTCTGTCTCCCTGCCAGGCCAGGCAAATGCCACTTCATGATATGATCTTTTGAGGACTCCTAGACAGGGGGCCTGGGCTGCCAGTGTATTTTAGAGGCTTTCCAGAAAAACACCATTTCTGTGTTTATTTAGAGCCTGCCCTCTACCTAGACCCAATAGGACCCAGCTGCCAAACTGGGAACAAAGTCCCCGAACAGTCTGGGGTCAGCCTCCCCCCGGCTCTGGAGTCAGAGGGCTTGAGGTTAAAGGCTGGCAGAGTCTACTTACTGTGTGACCTTGAGTAAGTGACTTACCTTGTCTGTGCCTCAGAGAGAGAATAATAGCACAACCCTATAGAATTGATTGGTATGAGGATTTGACAAGATAATGTGTGGTCAACAGGTGGCACAGTGCCTGGCACTCACTGGATATGAGCTGCTATTCTGTCTAAAGCATAGACCCACTATGTATGTGTTTGTTACATACATTTGTGCAGAAGGTGACTGCATAGCTCTCCCTCAGTGGGTTTGGCCATTCTCAAATTCATCCTTTTGTAAGATGTCTCAGAAAAAGAAGCCTCCTTCAGGCATGGCCATACCCAGCTATCCAACCATCATTAAGCATCCAGATTCTGGGGTTCTAGAGATTGGCAGATGGCACCCCATAGCATAGGAGGTCTACACCCAGACCCCTGGGAGATCAAGGTACAGACATGAGAGGGTGTATAAACCCTTAAATGTCATATATTGATTTTGTGTGTCTGCAGATTTCTGAAAGAACGGCTGTGACTTTCACTAAAGAGGCCTCAGCAGGCTCCCTGGACAGTGTCACCACTCCCAGGCACACCAGGGCCTCTCTGAAACCAAGATGCCAGGACAGATGGGAGCAGCTCACATCTGCATCTCCTTTCATGAGAGCCAGTCCTTCTCCAAAGTGAGGAGAGGACTCAATACAATAAAACGGTGAGAGCAAATCAGGAAGTGTAAAGCCCCTGGCAAAAATCTGATGACAATTAGCCATAACAACAAACTGTCTGCAATCTTGTCAGGGAGATAGTGTCGTGGAACAGTGAGCAGACCTGCCCCAGCACAGGCCAAGCAGATGGGCTGCTCGGCAGGGTGGCCATGGAGGCCAAGAATCAGCCATGGACTGGAAGGGTGTGTGGAGTCTGTGGTGCGGCTCCCGCAGAAATGGCCCAAGCTGCTGCCAAATGGGTGAGTCCAGCCTGTGTTGCTTATCAGCCACATAAGCCCTTAGCTTCTCTTAGACTCACCTCCTTTTCTGAGAAATGGGATTCTGTGGGTTGGTGGCAGCCGCCAGGCCTGTCTCCCTCCCAGGGTTGCCGTGAAGCCCGTGAATGTGGGCGATGTATTTAGTGTCTGCTGCAGAAGCAGCTGGACCCAGGCTTCCTGAGGAGGTAATCCGGAGTTTGCACTGCCTCCCTGCACTGCCACAAGGTTGCTTCAAGTACTTCCCAGAGTGTGATAAGCACCACTCAAGCTCTATAGCCATCGTCATGATTTACGCACTCCCAGGACACACTTGGGGGCCACTGTCAACCCATCATTTGTTAGGTGCTTTGGACTGAACAAAAGAAGGGCTTCCAGGGACAGGCAGGGTGGGAGAAGAGGTACAGGGGGCTTTAGCAGGGACAGAAATGTCCCAGAGAGAAATTAAATTGTGGTGCTATGGCAATGGTGAGGCTTCCTTTCTCATATCCTCACAAAAAATCTCCACTGAACTGTTTCTTGGTACCTTGTAGAAGGGATCTATTTTGAGTTCAGTGCCTCCATCACCGAGCAGAGCGAGGGTGCTTCTTCTCTGCCTTTACGGGATGTGGTCCTCACCGCAACCCGTGGAGAGGCCCTTATTCGTTTCCTCAGGCAGCTGAGGCATGGAGAGCCCTGAAATGAGTAAGGGGTGGGCCCGTTAAGGAGTCTTTTTGGGCTCCCTGATGTCTGTCACCAGGCTAGGACACAGCCAGAGGCTGATAATACCCAGGACACCCCCAGCAGCTTGGCTCAATAGCCCTGAGCATCCTGGCCCAGTTCTCTCCTCAGAGGGCTGGGCTGCACTGTCCAGTCAAGGCCCAGTCTGCTCTGCAGCCCCTTCCCTGCGGAGATGGGGGCCCCCCCGAAAGGCCTGACCTGCTCACCCTGCAGCACTAATCCCATATCCCCCACTTTTCTGACACTGATTCCTCAAGCAGATGGCCCCACTTGCCACCTGGCCCAAGGTCATTCCCAGGCCCTCCTCGTGCTGAGAGCAGGGCTGCCGGGCAGTGGGTGAACAGGGTGAGACAGGCATGAGGGAACATGGGGTGACTCCTCCTGGCAGGGCTGAAGCTGATGGTTGCCTCCTGTCTGACCACTGTCAAAGTTCCCCAGGGGGTCAGGCTCCAGCTGTGTCCTCTCTTCAAGGCCCAGAGGTGGGAGGTCATCATGCCATGGGCAGAGGCTGTCCTGCCCTTGGAGGGAGGCTACTCTGATCCCTAGTCTCCAGCTCCGGAGTTGGCGTTTCTGATTCTTCATGCCTGTCTGTTGCTGATTTGCTGTGTGACCTTATACAAGTCACTTCCTCTCTCTGTGCCTCACCAATAGAATGAATGGTCTCATTTGCCCACCCACTCTGACATTCCAAAACTGAAATGTTCAGAGGTATGACCTTTTACATAATCAGAACAGCATTCTTTTAATTTGACAAAAATGCAAATGGCTCTGGTAGATGACGCAGCAGTCCTCAACCCCAGGTCTGTATGCCCACATTGCTCTGGGCACAGAGGCGCAGGTCCCATCCAGAACCACTAAATCAGAGTCCCTCTGGGCCTCTGGGTGGGTAGCACATGGAGATGTGCATTTGTAAGGTGGGCTGCCTAGGAGAGGGGTTCACACTTTGGAAGGCAGACTCTCCCTATCCCAATGGGATTACGGGATAATAATCTCTATCCCAATACCTGATACAATGAGTCACAATGACAAATTGTTTGTGAAAAGAATGTGCCAATAGCCCTGGCTGGGCGGCTTAGTTGATTGGAGCATTGTCCCGATACACAAAGTTTGTAGGTTTGTTGCCTGGTCATGGCACATGCTAGAATCAACCTGTGAATGCATAAATAAATGGAAAAACAAATCAATGTTTCTCTCTTTCCCTTCCTGTTTCTCTCTCTTTAAAATCAATCAATAGCCCTGACTGGTGTGGCTCAATGAGTTGGGCGACATCCCACAAACCAAAAGGTTGATTCCCAGCTGGGGTACATGCCTGGGCTGTAGGCCAGGACCCCAGTCAGGGGCATGTGAGAAGCAACAGATTGATGTTTCTCTCACACACCAGTGTTTTTCTCCCTCTCTTTCTCCCTCCCTTCCCCTTTCTCTAAAAATTAAATAAGTAAAACCTTTTTTAAAAAATCAATCAATAAATAAATGACATGGAAACTTAAAAAAGAAAAAGAATGTGCCAATAAACCAAGAGATGATTTCCACAGCCGTGGCCTCCCGGGTTCTCCATCCTCACGGTCCTGGCCACACTGTGTATGTGGGCAGGGGACCTCAGGTGCAGAGTATTTCAGGGATGGCAGGGAAGAGAAGACCTGTAGGCCCCTGTGAGGGTGGCCTTGGTGGGTGACTCTCCTCTCCCCTCCCCCACGTACCTTCGAGGGGAAGGCGGTGTGGTGTCTGTATTACAATGAGCAGAACGCCTGCCAGTCGCTAAATGAACTGAGCAAGATGGAAAGAACATTCAAGGCCACCCTGCCTGCCGACTGCCAGGAAAGGGAAGGAAATCACATGAGGGCACAAGCTGAAAGGGATCAAAGCTTCCTTGAAACTGATGGCTTCGGGATAGAGAAAAGTTAACGAGAGTATGAATTGGATGTAAGAAGAGACAATTAAAAAATAGCATCAGAAGGTACAAAGAGAACTGGCAGAGGGGATGACACACACTGTGGACAGACACAGGACCATTGCACATCGAACACTGGATTACAATGCCATGCACACATCTGAAAAGCAAATTAATGGCACGGAGAGAGACTTGAGTTAATCACGATGAATTCGGAAAAAGGACAAATACAATCAAACAGTGTGAGAGAAGATGGCCATGGAACCCAGACCTTCCAAAAGAAAAGGGATTAGAGTCCCTGAAGTGGATTCTCCAACAGCTAAAGCAAAAGAACTGTTAGAGCAACTCTCCCTGAAACAAAGGAAGAACCAAGTGTACCAACTGAGAGGCCACAGAGAAGGATCAACGTCAGGAACAGGCTGAGCTAGGCTGTTACTGAACTTGAAGATAAAGAAAACAACTCTTTAGGCTCCGGGGGGAAATGCCACGTCACCAACAAGGAGAGAAAAATCAGTTTGGCTTCAGATTTTTCCACAACAACAGTCAATACCAAGAGACAAGGGAGCTGAATCTTCAAAGTTGTGTGGAAAAGGGGAAACCAAGAATATTACACCCAGGGAGGTTGTTCCACTTTACAGACAACATGGAAAGGGTCAGGGAAAATAGCACCCACAAGCCTTTTTGAAAATAAGATCACTGCCCTGTCCGGCATGACTCAGTTGGTTGAAGTTTTGTCCTGTAACCAAAAGGTCACCAGTTGTATTCTCTGTCAGGGCACATGCCCAGGTTGCGGGGTTGATCCCCTACTGGGGTGCGTGCAGGAGGCAGCTGATCGGTGTCTCTCTCTCACACTGTTTTTCTCTCTTACTCTCCCTTCCCCCTCTCGAATAAGAATAAAATAAATCTTTAAGAAAATTACTCAGCAATGAAATCTAGCTGACCATTAAGAGGGTCAATTTTTTTAAAGGTAATGTCATGACTCACACAGAAATCTTTTTTTTTCTTTTTGTCCATTTCAAAGTCATTCCAGTTTTTCTTAATACGAACACAAGATGACTCCAAATGCAAAACTCAGGGACAAAATGTGCTTTAAAAAGGCAATGGAATCAGTTTTATTAACCAATGTCACCCCAATAATTCAATAAAAAAGTATTTTTTAAAAAAGCAATGGAATCTAATGAAATACAGTACTAGGATGAAAAACTAGGAGAGCTATGGTTGCAGAACAGAGTGAAAGAGTTCCAAACCCTGACCAAGTGAACACATTAGAACCAAAATCAGGAGCTGGGGGGAGGAGGAAGGATGTCTGAGGGAAGTAGTCACGTTTTTCATCTCAAGAAATGATGGAACCTGCCCCCAAGTGAAGCAATTATTCTTCTTCCCCAGGACTCCGGTCTCTTAATGAGTTTCATAATGGTTTTTTTTTTTCCCTTAACATTAGGGAAATTCATTATGAACTAATCTCTCATGTGGAAAGTAAAAATTTATCTAAGATTCAGCAATTTTGCAGGTTTTTCTTTCCTGTGAAACTCAAGAAAAATTAAATACTTTCAGTTCAACATAAGCAGATGTGATACAATCCCATCTTTCAAAATTATTTGGGCCTGCTTACCTTTCTCTCTATCTATAGCTCTTTGTCTCTCCCTCAAAGTTTTCTGTGTATAGATGACATTCAGTAAATGTTAACTCGGCGCAGCAGGTGGTGTGCAGCACCTGCTGTGTGCCAGGGTGGTCTGGGTGCAGAGAACGAGGCAGAGAATAGAGCCTAAAAATCCCAACTCAGGAAGCGGCTTTCTGAAGTGGGATGGAGGAGACCTGTTGCTTCCTTCTTTGTACTTTTCTGTATTGCCTGTTTTGTTTTGTTTGAGAATCAGCATGTATCATATTCATAAAAACAATGGTCTTTACCTACACACGCGCACACACACACGGAGGGTCGAGACCACTACATTTTAAGTTTTATGAGTTATTAGTACCTTAGCATAAGTAAGGTGTTTAGGAAGGCAATGGGAGGACCCAGACTCTCTGCAGGTCCCAACCTGGGCAGCTGAATGCTGGCAAGAACTGAAGAGGGAATTCAGCGCCTCTCAGCTGGGAGGACCATTGAGCTTCCCTTCTGAGCCCCTGTTGCCAGAGGTTCCTGTCCCATGAGACAGATGCCCTTTCTAGTTGGCCCTAGACCCAGGCAGCGGGAGGCCCAGCCCAGCCTTGATAAGTATCTGGGACATGCCTGGCAAGGCTCTGCTTCCTGGAAGCTTGGCTCCTGATCCCCGTCTGATTCCATTACCCTTATCTCCCTCTTTCCCCTCTTGAGCGGAGCCCTAACTCTGGCCCTTCTCTGTTTGCACCCCTATTCTAGCCACACTGACCTATGCTTTCCTTTCCCTCACCACCTGACCTTGGCACATGCTTTTTCCTCTGCCAGGATCCCTTTCCCACCCTCCTTCCTTCACCCCCCGACCCCCAGGCTCCTCCTCTAGAAGCCTTCCCTGACGTCCCTCCCAACCCCCTAGGTCAGGCCCCTGTCACTGGCTGGGAGCCTCCACGGACCAGCCTGGCTCTGCTCATCCCTGTGGCCCAGGGCACAGCATAGGCCTGGAAGTCACATGGGTGAGACTGGGCCTTGGCCTCTTACCAGTGGGGCTACCTCAGCCAAGTCCCTTGTCCTCCATGACTGTTTCCTCCTCTAAAAAATAGGAAGGTAGTGAACTTTCCCCTATGGGGTTCTTGAAAGGAATAAAGGAGATGATGTATAAATTTATTTTGAAGCTTGTTAAAAGAATGACAGTCAGATATGAGCCTAAGGGAAGGAGGAATGAAAGAGGGAACTCAAGTCAGTTAGGGAAGAAAAGTGATGAAAAGTTTAATTGGAAAAAAGTCTGAATTTTCAGGGAGAACAGAGGCTCCCTCTGGAACCAGTGGAGGGTCTGTGGGCATGGAGGAGTTGAGGCCATTGGCGGTTCTGGACAGGGCTGGGCCTCCAGTCCCAGTGGAAACTCCCTTCTCGGCCCATCTCCTCCCTCTCAGCCCCACCCACCCCACAGAGCCTTGGGAATTGTTGTCCCACTCAGTGTCCACGAGAAATTCCCCGCCAAGTTGTACTGTCTTCATGTAGCGACCTTGTGAATAGAGAGCAAACATAGCTTCCGAGCATGTCCCCAGCCTCAGTGGGTTACCTGAGGTCACCCTCACCCCTAGCGCTATTGGGTAATTGCGAGAGCACATGTGAATGAGGACCTGGGTGTCACCCCTGTGTCCCCTGATGTGACTTCACCTCCCTCAGGAAATGGTGGCGTGAACTCTGGGGGCAGCCTGGAGAGCTGCAGTTCAGTATCCTCTCACGTGCACATAGCGGATGACAGCCAGCTGCTGCCCCCCGCGCCTCCCTGCCTCCCTGTCCTGGGCCCACCTCTGGTGTTCCCACCAGGCACAACTTAAATCGCAGTTACCTTTATTGGACATTCACTCTGTACCAGGTGTGCTTCTCATCTGTGAGGGAGGTCAGTTGTCCCCACCTGACAGATGAGGAAACTGAGACCAAGAGTAGTGAGTGGTAGCTCAAGGCCAGCCACACACCTGGAATCAACGAGCCAGCTGTCACTCCTTGGCCCTGGTGCTAGTGCCAGGCCAGGAACAGAGCAGTGCCAAGCAGGCAGCACTGAGTGAGGGTTCCGGGGGCCTGGGAGCGGGGGTTCCGAGGGACCAGAGCCTCCCCTCCCAAGCACTTGGAGCTGCCCACTCCCCTATGAAGATGCCGAGCCCAGAAACCCCACCCCCCACACTTGAACAGGCAAACTGGTTCTAGTCTTTCGCTAAGTCCAGCAGTGTGGTGACTGCCCTTGTCCTGCAGTCCTCCGTGTACAGGTGTGTGTGGAAAAATTCTTCAAGGGCCGGGCTCTGACAGGCCCCAAGATGGGATACAGGCCGCAGGCCAGCAGGGCCCCTCACCTGGGACTGACCTGAGCTCACACTAGAGCATTCAGTCTCCAGAGAGTCTGTGTGAGCTCAGAATCCAGTCTGAACAGGTACTGAGACAGGGTGGCTGTTTCCTTTCTCTTCGCCAGCTCTGGCCTCCCAGCTGCCCACACAGTATCCCACAGGGATGTTGGGCCCTCCTCTGTGCTCACAGCACCTTGGGCACCTGTCCCAGCCTTCCTCCTCCCCATGGTAGCAGCCCCCTCACCATGAGCTCCATGGCAGTGGAGTTGGATCCAGGTCACCATTGTGTTCCTGGCACCCAGCACAGGGCTTGGCCCACCATAGATGCCCCGTGTTGTGTTCCACTGTGTGCCCAGCAGCGCCACACCACAGTGAGCTGGGAACAAAGCAATGCCTGCCTGGCTGAGGCCCCAAGCAGGGCCTGTCCTTGGGGATGACAAGAAAGGGTGCTCCCTCATTAGACTGCAGCTAGAGCTTCCAGCAGCAAGAAGGCCAGGAGAGAAATGGAGAGATCCCACTCCTGTCCGCACCCACTGCACCGCCCTTCCAGAGCTTGAGGATGACCCTGGCCTGCAGGCCACTCCAGGCAAGGCTGGAGGTGCCCCAGCCAGCTTCCCTGAAGTGCTGCATACATTACACAGCATTCCTAGAGAGTCCAGTTTCTTTTGCCTCCTTCACAGGAGTTTTTAGCTAAATTCATTTATGGTCTCTAGTGCCTAGGACTAATGATTCTCAAAAGCATTGATGGAATCTCCCTGGTGTCAGTCACAAGGCTTCATGTGTCCCAGGTTACTTCTGTTCTTGGTGAGTTTTGCCTGTGTTTGTGCAGAATGAGCTCATCGAGCAAAGCGGCCCACATCCAGGGCCCACTCCCTGGCCAGCGAGGAATCGCTGCTTTGAGGGCAGTGTCAGAGTTGGTGGGTTCCGCCACGGAAATGCACAAGCTCCCCTGCAAACACGCCAGTCAAGGGAAAACCAAGGCTCACAACCCATGGCCTTGCAGGCTCTCGGCCCCTGTCAGTTGATCGCCAGCATGTCTTCACTTTGCTTCACCTGTCCCTTCACAAGTAGGGGCTGAAAAACAGCCCATTTCAGTAGCTCCCAGTATTCTGCCCTAACAAAGGTCTGGGGCAGGCCATCTGTTGCTCAGCAGTCGCACCAAGAGCAGGCCTTCCTGCCTCTGCACACGTGCACTCTGCCCAGGGAGCCTCTCACTGTCATCCTTGAAGGAGTTTCTTAGACTCCTACATTGGTAAGGGGACCAAGCAGATATTATCACCAGCTCCAAAGAGAATGTGAAGCATGGACACATTTATTGATCAGGAATATTGAAATAAATGTGCAAATGGGGGCAAAACTGGGGAGGGGGAAGTCGGTTGTGTTCCACAGGACAGTTCCGAATCTGCCGTCTGTAGACGAGAGTGATTTAGCATCTCTATCAGTTACCCGCAATCTTCGCAGTTTGCAGAATGCAATGAGATAATCCAAGCAGTGTCCTGCAGAGTCCAGATAAGACAAGACGTAGCTCTTGCGCAAATGTACAAATATTTTCCTACAGCCCCGGCCACAAGTCCCTCACCTGGCCCCAGATGCTCTCAGCTCATCCAGGAGTTGTCCCTGGCTCCAGACCGAGCTGGGGGCCACCCACAGGGCTCCCCCGGTCCCTCGAACTTCTGATCACTATTCTGTTTTCCCCACCAGCTTTATGAGATCCTTAAAACAAGAGGCCCTGTGTTCACCTCTCAGTGTGCCTGTGAGGACTCAAGAGATATATATTTTTTAATTTATTGATTTTAGAGAAAGAGGAAGGGAGAGAGAGAAACCTTGATTTGTTGTTCTGCTTATTTATGCATTCATTGGTTGATTCTTTTATGTGCTCTGAACAGAGGTCAAACCCAAAACCTTGGCGTATTGGGACGACATTCTAACCAACTGAGCTACTCAGCCAGCACTCAAGAGACATCTGTTGAATGAATTAGAGAACAAAGGAGCAATACAGGGTCCTAAAACCAGGGGGGTTCATTGAGGGCCTCCATAAAGCAGTAGAACACCTGCAAGGCAGCCCTTGAAGGTCAGCAGTGTCTCCTGAATGTGCGTAGGTTTCAGGCTGGAATTTAGTCAGGGCTCCTCAGGAAAAGAGTTCCAAGACCCAACAAGCTTGGGAATGCTGGGTTAAGCCCAAACATGCTGTTTGTGGAGGGTCCTATTCCTATTAACCAACAGTACTTCTGAGAGCCTTTAATATATCAAAGTGACCTACGAATCTCTAAGAAGGAGAATGCAGTGTTCCAGTGTTTTCCATGCTTATCTGATGGTGAGACTTTTTTTTTTTTTTTTTTTAATGTAGTAAAGGTGAAGGTTCTGGAGAGTTTACATTGAGAGCCACTAACTCAGTCCAACCTGTCCGGTTTCCTTCATACAGACATTAGTATGGCCTGGGTCAGAATGCCGGCTCCAGGGTTAGTGTTCCTGCGGCCTTGGGCAGGTTCCTTAATGTCTGCTCAACCCCATGTCTTTGTCTGTGACATGGAGCTAGAGAGAGACCTCACCTCAAAGTGGCCAGGAGGATTCAGTGAGGTACTGCAGGGAGAACACTCAGCACAGAGCCTGGTACAGTGTGTGCTCAATAAATGTTAACCGTCATCAGCGTTCATGAAAACACGAGGTACCATTTATTGACTGTGTGCTTTGCCTCATCTCGCTTGACCCTCACCCCAGCCCTGAGGCCAGAGGAGGAGGATGAGGCAGAGGAGGACAGAACTCTTTAGGAAGTGAAGGCCTTGCAGCCGGCAGGTTGTTGGACTAGGCGCAAGGCCCTAAGAATGAGCTAGCTGAGGCCTTGGCATGAAGTAGGTGCTTAATAAAGATTGTGGTTGTTGCTTTTTCTATCCTCCCTCCTTCCCTTCCAGCCAGGAGTTATGCTGGGCCCCAGTCTGAGAGTTGCTTCTGGCCCGAGTTCCAGTGGGGTGGACAGTGCTTCAGCCAAGGGCTCCCAGGTGCTTGGGTAGGGTGGGACCTAGGCCAAGCCTACTCTTCCCTCCACCCCAGCTGAGGTCCTCCTTTCCCTTCTCTTCCTCATCTTCCTCACACCTCCCCTTTCCCATACTCCCTCAGTTATTTGGGGATTTGAGGATCAGGGGTCCCTCCTCTTCAGTACTCCTGGTAACAGGGCTCCATTCTCAAAACGCAGAAGGGGCTTAAAATCATGACTGACTCCACGAACAAATGAAGGAAGGAGTGGGCCTGCCATGCCACCTGAGGCTGTCCACAGGATAAACACAGGTTTCACATGGAGCCCCACCCAGGCCTGAGCAAAAATGCTGCCCCAGCGGAAGTCTTGCTCAGTGAGATGACTCAGCCCCAGTGCTCAAGATGCAGTTTCTGTGTTTTATAAACTAAAGGTGTTTTCATAATAGCTAGGGGTGATGAGCCAGCATCAGTCCTAAACAGAGCCATAATCTGCTCTAAAATCCTAGGTCTGAGCCCCTGCCCACAGGCAGGGCCACTGAGGCTCTAAGTTCCAGGTGGGGCGTCCTTCACGCCCAGCTGTAGCCAGCTGACAAATAGCACAGCCCCCCAAAGTGACACACAGACTTACCCAGGCCACTGCCTTCACTGTGGAGGGAGGCGAGTGACAGAGGCAGCCTTGGGGGCCTGTTTCTGCCCTCCCCAAATACTTCCAGCCTGCTGTGGGACTACAAGCCTTCCATGACCCAGTGTCTTGGGACCAAGAACCTAGGGGCCCAGCACTGAGCCAGGGGGCAGGGAGAGAGGGACCATCACACAAGCAGGGAAGATGTCCCCCCCCCCCAGGAATGACAGTCAGTCATACTTGGGGACCATGACACAGATGCACTAAAACAGCTAATAGTGTGAAGCAAGGACAGTGACGCTTAATCCTCCCTGAGGACTCAACAGTAAGGAGGTGGGGCAGCAGTGCCCACTCACTCACCCCCACCTGAACTACTCTTCATTCATCCTTCCAATCATTTATTGGGCACTTTCTAAGGATCCGCCTATCGGCTTCACCCCAGGCTTCCTCATCTCAGCAAATGACACCACCATCCTCCCAGCTAACTTGACCAAAACCAAGGAGTCGTCTTTGGTCCCAGTTTTTCTGATCCATCCATCAGCAAACCCAGCGTGCTTTACCTCCACTATACTTCCGACGTCAGCCCACTTCTCAGCCACCACTGTGGCCAGCCTCTCGCCTCTCACTTGGACGCTGCAGCAGCCATCTTGACCCCTTGACCTTGGCCTCTAAAACCCATGTCCAACGCATCAGAGTGACCTTGTCACAGCATCATTCTAACTACATTTCCTGTCTTCAAGTCCTCCATTGAATCCTACCAAATATTAAAACACTTTGAAGACATTAAGCAGACCTGCTTTGGAATCAGGCTATAAAGGGAAGAAATGAACAGAAGAAGGGCCCAGAGGCAGAACCGAGTGTCGATGAGAACTCACTCCATGACAGAGAGTCGTCACCAGCCCGTGGGGAGAAGGCTGGCTCTTATAAACGGAGCTGAGACAAGTGGCGATCCATATGGAAAAAGTAAAATTAGATCTCCATCTACCTCCACACACACATCTCCAGGTGGGTTCAAGGCTTACATGTGAATAACAAAATGTTCACACATTTAAAAGAAAATCTAGGAGAACAGTTTCATGGCCTCAGAATAAGGAATGATTTTTAAATAAAAATTTTTGTGAATTATAATATGCATGATGAAAAATGCACATCCTAAGTGTGCAGCTCAATAAAACCTCACAATCTGAGAAGAGAATGCAAATGCAGTGCATACAACCAGCAGGAGATTAGTTTGCAGAATATGTAAAGAACTTCTGCAAATCAAGAAGAAAGACAAAGGACCCAGCAGGAAATTCAGCATGCATTGTGAACAAGTGTCTCGCTGAAGAAGAAACCTGGACAGCCTATAATCCTATCAGAAGAGGGACTACCTTGCAGGTATCAGAGAAATGTACATTAAAGGGACAGTGACATATTATGTCTCTCCCACAGATAGACACAAATTTCTTTGAAAACCTGATGCCACCACACATGGACCCCGGCCTTAAACACAGCAGGTGGAGGAGTAGGTTGGTAAGGCCACTTGGCAGTGGCAGAAGGTGGCATCTTGCCAGGTTGAAGGCGAGCATATCTGTGACCCGACTCTCCCTCCCTCAGGGACAGACTCCAAAGAGGCTGTCATGTGAGTATGCCCGCAGGAAAACTGGAAATACCATCAATTTATGATACAGTCACCGTCATGCAGTGGCGATGGGCTGGCAGTGAGTGAAAGTGAATATCAGTGAGATCAGCCAGGACACGTGTGCAAGGCAGGACATGAGATGGGAAGGGGCTGACTTTGGGAAATGGGGGCACAGTCTGGGCCTTGAGCGCTGGGAGGAATTTATGCATAAACAAGTGGGAAAGTGGGAGCAATACCACCATTTATTTATTTATTTTTGCCTCACTCATTTTATAGGTGATAAGCTAAGCTCAGAAAAGGAAACAGCTTGCCATATTGATGCCCAAACTGAGGTGATCACTGCGCCTCACCCACAATTCTGTTTCCTTCCTGTTGCCCCCCTACCCCTCTTCCTTGCCCTGTGGCCCCTCCTCACAAAAGCCTGGACTGGGGCAGTGGCCCTGTCGTTGGCCTCCCTGCTTTGTGTTCTCCTCTCTGTACGTGGTCAGAGAGGCTTTCTTAGCCCAGCACCATGGCCACACCACGCCTTGCTCAAAAGCATCCAGCAGCTTCCCACAGTGCCCGAAGCGAAGCCTGAACTCATAGCATACTCCCATTCAAGGGAGGAAAACAACTGTTTGTTCCTCGGCTCACAGGTTCTGTGGGCCAAGGACGTGGACAGGGCCCAGAGGGAACAGCTTGCGTCTGCTGCACAACATCTGGGGCCTGGGAGACTTGACAGCTGGGGGCTGGAATACTGAAGGCTCCTTTACTCACAAGGGATAAAGGATCAGCAGAGATCTTAGCTGGGCATTCACTGGCTGCTACCTCTACATGTGGCTCAGCCATGAGTCCTGGGATTCAGCGTGGTAGATGGACTCAGAAAGAGAGAGAGAGACTTTTATTACCTTTCGTGCCTGGCCTAGGAGTTTTATTCATTAAGCCATCCACAAAGACCTGCTCAATTTTAAAGAGAGGGAAAAAGACATTGATTGGTTGCCTCCAACATGCCTCAACCAGGGGACCCTGCCTAGCCCAGACTTGTGCCCTGGCCAGGAATCAAACCGGCAGCCCTTTGGTTAGCAGACCAGCACTCAATCCACTGAGCCACACCAGCCAGGGCAGTGTCCTCTGGTTTTCTTCAGACCTTCTTATGTCTCTTTGAAGCCTTCCTGGCACTCGGGGGCTGCCCAGTGTATCTTGACACTTCTTACCATGTCATGCCACTTCCCTCCAATGGTCCCCAAAGGGACCTTGACTCAGCAGACACAGAAGGGCAGGTAAAAGGAAGTGGAGGAAACGTCACTGTTGCTTGTCACCACGTCCTTCCATCTGGCCTAGTTCCCGGCAGACAGGGAGTCAGTCAGCCCCTTGGTGGGTGTGGATCAAAGCCGCAGCTCTGCCAGTGGGCTAGCAAGGTGGCTTCCAGGCCTCTGCAGCCTTCAGGACTTGGGGATGGGAGGGGTTTGGATCTGCCCTCTGGCCTGACGGAACTGCTGGGCTGCTCCTAAAAGAGAGAGCACCCTAATCCCTTTTGCCCTTCCCCAAATTCAGGAGAAACTGATTCTCTCCCCTCCAGACTTGGCCAGGGTATTTTGGTTCTGGTGACTGCCGAGCCAGTGGGAGATGGGTGATTCCCATGGCAAGGCATGGGTCACAGGCTGAGCTCCTGGAGCTGGGAAGTGCTCAGGTGATGCCAGCTGCCCTCCATGAGCACTTGCTGTATGTAGGGCACTGTGCCAAGCATTTTTAGAATTAGTTCATCCCATGCTTGTGACATATTAGCAAAGAAGGTATTATTATCCACATTTAATGAATGAGGAAACTGAGGCTCAACAAAGTTAAGTCACAGGTCAACTTCCTCATTGATGGGTCAGATATCTGAGGCCAAAGTGAGAGGAGATGACCCACCCAGAGTGGGGACCGTCCTAAAGCAAGGCTTGTCTCCCTGGGCTGGGCCTGGCTGCTTTGTCAGAGGGTATTTGTTCTGGACATAGGCCAGGGACTAAAGCTCAAATGGACGTGTTGGGCCAGCAGCCAGGTTCCGGGTACCAGGCCTCCCCAACCTCTGCCCGTTGCTGCTGCACTGACTCACGGAGCCCAGAAAGTCCAAATTTTATAAGGTCAACCCAAGTGCCTGGGACCTTACAGTCTGTGCTTGTTGACATGCAGGGCTGGAACAGCTTCTACAGTTGAATGTGAGGGCATGGGACCCGCCACAGCATCTCTGTGTCCTGGACCAACATCCAGTGACAGGCAACAGTGTCCAGGCCAGCAGTGGGAAGACAACAGCTCCAGACCCCTCTTCCCCCATCAACCTTGACCTCCCTATACCTCACTCTCATCTGAGAAACCCTAACCTTCTGATCCTCAATGGGCAGGGATGGTGGAGATACCTTCCTTTTGCCCCATCCTCAGCGATGTCTCTTCCACCAGAAAGAGCCATTACATTCCACCTCCTGTGCGAATTCTGATAGGTTAACAGTGACCGTGTGGACCACTGCGTGGTGATGGATTAGCACTGTCTGCCACGGGCCAGGGCTAGAGTATAGTGGTGTGTGTGCTGTGTGTTACTGAAACTGTGACCTCCCCTAACAGTGCTGCTCCAGGTGACCCCTCAGGGAGTTCCCCACCTGCTCCCCAAGGGTGAGGTGCCCCAGTAACCCCATTTCTGTGAAGGCCAATTCCCTGGAGAAATTATGTAGCTGTTGAGAGGGGATTTTGCATTGGTTCGTGCTTCTCTTAGCCACTTCCTGTCCCAGATAACCGGCTCCTGCGCCTGCTCTGGGGTTTATCTCTAAGGTCATAACTGCTGCCTTGAGGCCTTCAAGTCTCCTATCATGGAGAACAGTGCTGTCAGGCTGCCTGCTTTCCTGGCAGTGCCCCTGCTTCTAAATGCCCCCATTACCAAAACTCACACCCCCTCATGACCCATTCTTGGCTGACATGCAAATTTAGACCTGGTTTATGTGGCTGAGGTGGCAGCTGCCCAGCTCTCCCAGGAGTGTGTTCTAAAAGCAGAAACTGAACTCTCTCTAATGATGGAATTCCAGACATTGTGGCAAGTCAGTGGGGATACATCTGAGGGGGTAGGGGTGGCCTGACATTCCTCACATCAGCCAGCCAGTGAGGGTCCAGATCTGTTGACCCCACCTCTCACTATCAGCTAAACCCAGAGCAGGCCCTGATAGGGGATTACACCCCACCCTGCTTCCCAAGCTTTCCAGTCGGAGGGCTCCCCGCCCAGTGCTGAGGCCTGAGGGAAGAGCCCCGCGCTGGTCACGGGCTCTACATTGCAGAGAATGACTTGAGGTGCTGGGGAGTGTTTTGCAGGATCCCAGTATCTTCCTGCAAGGAGGAAGCCCACCTCCACCCAGCGCTCCTCTCCATTGCACAATCCCTCACCAAATGGATGCTCAGCTTCCACTTAAATGCTTCCATAGAGACAGGGAGCTCAGTTGGAAGGGCTGAGCTTCTTTTATTTCTTCTTTGTGTCTTTATGTAGACTCAAATTTTCCACAGTGAAATCGTTCACTCAATAAGCATTTACAGACCACCTACTATGTGCCAGGCACTGTTGAAGCCATTGGGGATACAGCAGTGAGCAAAGCAGACAAAAACCTTTACCCACCTAGAGCTGACATGCTATGGCAGGAAAAGGCAACAAACCAACCCATCAGGAGAATGCAGAGTGTCCGTGGTAAAGACTTAAGAGGAAAACTGAAGCAAGGAAGGGGGCCGGGGAGCCCTCTGTTTGCATGTTTGCATACTGCAGGCAGTGAAGGCGCCATGCCGGAAATCAGCCCTGAGAGAGAAGAGTGGGCCAAGGCACATGCGTGCTGTGGAAGGGAGGTCCAGAGAGCAGGAATTATCAGGGCAAAGGCCCTGAGGTGGGAGTGCAGCTGGAGAGAGAGAGGAACAGCAGGGAGGCCAGAGCTCAGGTGGGGATTGTAGAAGATGGGATGGTGTCAGGGAGGTGCAACGGTGGGGCAGATGGTTCTTGCAGAAGCATGGCATTTATAACACAAGAAGCCAAGCTGTTTCCACGGGAAAGGGTTAGATTCCAGTAGAAGCTCAAACCCAGAACAAGAGAACACCCCGGTCCTGTCATGGGGAGCCCAGAGAAGACCGCAGCAGGAACTGCTTGATGAGGTCAGCATTTCTGGACCTCTCACAGTGCCCAGCACATCATGTGGAGCCAATGGGACAGGGTAACTTTGTTTTTACTATCAATTCTATTGATCTAGGAAAACGGAAACCAACATTACTTGTTGGGTAAGAGGCTTAACGGAAAAGGTTGGGTTTCCTGGGGCATAGTGGGGGTGAAGGTAGGGTGTTAGTGTTCTCAGGCCTGGATCTAAGTAAGGGTGTGGAGGTGGACTGGTGCCCTCCCCGGCTCCCTCAGGTCTGTGCCTCCCAGGACTCTCCCCAGTCTTTGACAGGCAGGGGAGTCCCCAGCCATTGCGTGGGTCCAGGCGTTTTGTTACGTGAACCTTAGTGTGAGTCAGCCCCAGCAACCTGGCCTGCCCAGGTGTTCAAACCCCTGAGAGCCAAACCCTCACCCTGGGGTGGCCGTTCAGGAGGCCAGCTCCCAGAGGACTCCGCTGGGTCCTCATCTTCCTCACCAGACTGCCCATTGCCCAGGAAGCGTCTGCCACTCAGGTGTGCTCCGTGACGTGGCAGCTCAGCTTGGGCCGAGAGCTTCAGTTTCAGGCCTCCCTGACCGCCCTGTCTCTCCTGGAATTAGCTGGGGCTGTGACAGGGAACAAGGACAAGCCGAGACAAGGAATGAACCAACAGGCAGCAACAGGAGAGAGGGTGGGAGAGGACATGAGGCAGGGTTTGAGGAGAGGGCAGTAAAAGGCCACAGCACCGCCAGCCAGGGACCACACAGGCACATTCAGAACTCAGCCCTCCACCAGATCTCACAAAAGTCATTGTTCCAGTCATGGACACAGATCATTATCTCCTAGGTGGT
Source organism: Anoura caudifer (assembly GCA_004027475.1). Lineage (NCBI taxonomy): Eukaryota > Metazoa > Chordata > Mammalia > Chiroptera > Phyllostomidae > Anoura > Anoura caudifer. Next base: position 424,535 of record PVKU01000452.1, read on the forward strand.
ATTCTTGGCATGTGTGTGTTTATTCGCTGTGATAGTGAGAGAGCAGGGCTGGGTCACGTGGCCAGGCTTGGTGCACTTTCACCCAGGACTTGGAGAGGCTTCCCAGGGAGTCCAGGACCTAATAGGGACTGCCACCCCCACACCCGCTTCCCACCCGCTGCCCTAGGCCCCAACTGACCTGCCTAGCTCAGCCCAGCAGGGCATAGCCACAGTGAGCAGTTGCAGCCAGGTCCTGATGGCAAACAGAACAGGAAGTTCCCTGCACCAGCCACCAGCCCTTCCAGTGGTCACTGGGGTCAGCTAGACGGACACAGGTTCAAGTTCCAACTGGACCATTTCCTGTACATGTGACCTTGGACAAGTTCTTTAACCCCACTAAGACTAAATATCCTCATGTGTACAGTGGGTGTGCTTTGTAGGGTTCTTGGGAGGATTACATAAGACCCTGCATGCAAAACAGTTTGCTCGGCTCTGCCCCATAGCAAGTTCCCAGTAAATGCGACCATCACGATTATTTTCATCATCATTACTGTCGGCATGACCACCTTACAATCTCCTGTTGACACAGGATTTCACTGCCCGAGTGTACATTTGTGTTTATGATTGTGTTGGCACCAAGCAGTCCTTTTTAATTGCTGCTGGCTAACAAGAAAAGAGCAGAGGCGGATTTAATGCGTAAATGATGCGTTGAAGCCAAGAGAAGGCCAAGTGATGTAACAGTCCACTGTGCAAACAGAAGCACGGCAGCCACTGAAGGAGAGGAAAGTAGCGGGAGGACTGAGTCACCCCCATCACGTGGTGGCACCCACAGGCACGCCACATTCAAAAGGGGACCTGCTCTCTGCTCAGCCCCTCATCTCCACAGGTGGCACTTTGGTTTCAGCCAAACAACATCATTATCCTTCCTGCTGAGCCAATGTTCAATGAATTGTGTTGGGTTTGTAGTTTTGTTCATATTTATTGTGTAAATTTCTCTAGATTGTATTGCTAAGTAAAAAGACAAGATGTACTACGCTACCTTATGATAAAAAAGGGAAGTACTATAAAAATAGACAGATGTATGCAGATATAGAATGTTTTTTCTTTTTTTGCAGAGAACACCGGAAAGATCCATCAGATGGAGTAAAAATTGGTACTCAGGTGTGGAGGGGACTGCACAGAAGGAGCAGAGGTAGGAGCAAGATTGCTTTGTGTGTACTTTTTCTATACAGTTTTTGACCTTCGGATCTTTTGGGGTGGATGGTTGCATGAGAGCTGAAGGCGAATGTGTACCTAACACAAGAGAGACCCTGTGCCGCAGCCAGTCTGGGGCAGGCTGTGTGAGTCCCTTTCGCGGAAGGGGAATGAAGCGGGCTCAGGTTGGAGACCCGCTGCCAGAGATAAAGACCCGCTGTCCCCCTGTTGCTTCCCAGGAGAACATCTTCCTAGAATGTTATCTGGAAAGTATTTCTTCTCCCTAAAAATGAGAAGGTCAGGAAGACCAGCCCTGCCCAGACTCTCTGAGAAGACACTTCGCCCGCACAACGATGCGGCCAGCACTGGGAGACAGCATGTAGCCAGCGGGGCCCATGTGGCCAGACTGCCACACACCCCTTGGAAAGCACTGCCTGCTAGTGTGTCTGAAATGGGTTCTAGAGCCTCCAGCCCCAAGCAGGCATCAGGGTGTGGGGGCGGCCCTGCCAGACCCCCCCCTCCTGGCTCACTTGGCCCCAGCAGCTGCCCACGTATTCTGCATACCACGAGGTGAATGGGTTGGGAAACACTACCTCAGAAGACTATGTGCTGACCCCCGACCTTAGAAGCAAGAGGTCAAAGGAGCAGCCCACTTGCAAAATAGGTACGAAGTACCTCATGGGCCCCACCAAAGGCTGCTCTGGGCACAAACAGCAATGTGGGAGGCTGGCAGCTCTCCTTGCTAGGAAAAAACAATAGCCTGACAGCACCGAAGGGAGAGCTGCAGTGGGACACAGGGTATATCCTCGAAAGCGTGGGTTCATGTCGACGTGGAAGAGTTGGAAGAGCCTCACCCCGTGGCCAGCCCCCCATAAGAGCGTTCCTGCCTCGGAGGGAGGGAGGGTGTGACTTGATCACAGTGGCCCTCGGGACAGGCCAGGTGCTGGGCTGAGCCCTGTTCAGGTGTCACCTGACGAGCTGGGTAGCTTGTACCCCATTTTACAGATGGGGAAACCAAGGCCCCAGGAGGCTAAGTAATTTGCACAGGGGGCATTAAGCAAGTTTCAGAGCTGGAATCGAGCTCAGGGCTGGGCTAGGAACTAACACATGGACCGCCGCCCGCAATGTTTGTGTGGGGAAGGGCAGGTCTGGCCCACACATTATATAAATATCAACCAGGACTACTGGGAGGATGCAGGTGAACAGGCTTTTCCAAGAAAATGTCAAATGTGAACCAGAGCAGAGCCACCCACGTCACGACGTCTAAGGGAACCGGTGGCTGATACAGCTCTAGCTCTCCCTCTTCCAGAGGCAGAACGCTTTCTGTTCTCTCTCCACAAGTTGGATCTTCTTCCAAGTTCCCAGCAAGCTCTCCAGGCCTCAGTTTCTTAATCTACAAGATGGGGATAATAATAGTGCCTGCATCAGTGTTGTTAGGAGCCACAAATGAGTGTAACACACTCAGCCTAGTGCCTGAGATGGGATGAGCGAGTGAGCTCTCTGCGGGTTTGAACTGTGAACTCAAAGCATCCATTACTGCCAACTTTCCTGCGAAAGATGCCCACGTAGGTGCGGTTTAGGGAGAAGCATGTGAGCCTACTCAAGCACTTGGCCAGTGGGACCCCAAGCCTGGCTGGCCATCTCTCAGCCTGAGGAGGTTCCAGCTTGCCAGGGCACTGTGTGGCGCCCCATCCTTCCCAGGCCTGCTCAGGAGCTCACAGACTCACTCGCTGTGTTGTGAAAGTCACTCTGTCTCCCTAAGCCAGTCCCCCACCCAGCAGGTAACTTAGGAGGGTCACTAATGGTGACTCCTGCATTGGGCTGTTGGGGGGCTTCCACTATTACCCCCTACATATCTCCTCCCCACGGTAGTCCAAGGGACCTCTTAAAAGGATAAATTAGTGAAATTCTCCCAAACTGAGAGAATTTAATTCAACATCCTGACCAGCCTGCCACGTGCTCCATGATCTCGCTCTCACCTATCCCTCTCCTCTCATCATTCCTCTCCCTTCACCCTTCCCCTCACCCCCGCACTTTGAGGAGTATCTGTTCTCCAAGTGCACGAGTTCACATACCAGGCATGTCCTCCTGGTTTCCTGTGCCTTGGGAGCCCTCTCTTCACACCCCAGATCTGCACACCTTTGCCTCTTTCTTGAGCTTCTGCTCACATATCACCTCCTCCCAGAGGCTTTCCCTGACGCCCCCAGGAACTTCCACATCACCCTCTTGTGATTGTTTTCCCAGAGTGCTTATGATGAGCTGAAGAACTCTTACACGCCAGCTAATTTTACTGCTATCTGTCTCTGTGGCCACAACTGGGCCACTGAAGGAGGTTGTGCACCCCACAGGTACTCAATCAGTGTCTGAGAATGAATGAGTGAAATGCCTGGTGCGTAGTCAGCCCTCCACACATGACTTATCCCCATCGCAAGCCCTTTCCTTGCTCCCAAGCCTCTCTCAGGGGCTCTCGGGAACTCTGTGGAGGTCTCCTTCAGCTCAGAAGCACTCCTCCCATTAGGGAGAGGCCGCCGAAGCTCTCTCACCTGGCATGTCTGACATCCTCTCTGCCAAGCGCAGCCTTGGGCACAGGTGGCCTACTCCCCAGGTGTAAGTTCCAGGCCACACTAAGCAATGGCCCCACCCTCCTCCAAGTATTGACTGACTTTCCCCAGCAATATTTTTTTAGGGGTTAAAGTTAGAGGAGGAGCCTGTAATTTCCAGAATCATTTGTTACTTTGCTGGCAGCCAGCAGTACATTTGTTATTTTATTTTCCTGAGCCCCCTTAATACAGGCCCAGACACACTGGTTTGATAGCATCATCCAGTGGAAAAACTCTCCAATGCCACCCCTGGCCTCGGGTAGACTTGCTGACTCCGCAGGGGGAGGCCTGGGCCCAGCGCGGCACCCTTCTCCTGCTTCCCCGCCGCCCCCCGTCAGCCGTGAGTCCTGTGTCACCTTCTCCTGTCTTCCTGTGAAGTCCTGCAGTCACCTCCCCAGATGCACTGCCTCAGTCTGGCACAGTCCAGAAATGGGCGACCTCACGTTAGTAAATTTTCAAAATAATGTCCTCCAGGCACTAAAACTTTGAACAAATATATTTTAAAACCACCTTTGTTGAGGTGTGACCAACACAGCATAAACTGCACGCATTTAAAGTGTACAGAGTGGTTGGTGCTGCCATTCGCTTACACCCGCAAGACCAGCACCGCCGTCTAGATAATGAGCATACCCATCGCTCCCCAAAGGTTCCTCCCACCCCCGGCACCCCTTCCCGGCAGCCACTGATCTGCCTTCTGAACACACATTCAACTCGAAGCTGTCTCACCCACTTCCCCGCCCTGGAAACAGGGTGCGATCGCTGTGATTGTTCCTCTCCTTGGCTTGGCACGATCGTTAACACCGCTGAAAGCCATGTCCTCAGATGTCGTGGAGAGACGTCAGACGGCTCGCCCTGCGCACTAAATGGCCCCATTGTTGCATTGCTATGCCCGGCGGTTTGGGGTTTGGGAGTTTCTCCCTCGCTGCCAGCTGTCTCAGCGCAGAGTTCCCAGCAGCCCACTCCCGGGGCTTCGCAGGCAGCACGCTGCTGCATCCACACCATTCTTCTTCCTCGCTCTGGAGCAGCGGTTCTCGGCTGGGGGCAATTCGGCCCCCCCAGGGGACATCTGGCAATGTCTAGGGACATATTTGGTTGTCATAATGGGGGTGGGGGGTGTCACTGGCACGTAACTAGTGTTTAGAGACTGGGGATGTTGCTAAACACACTACAGACATCGGACAGCCCCACGAGAAACAATGATCCAGCCCAGGAGGGCAGTGTGCTAAGGTTGAGAAACCCTTTCCCAATGCCAGGACTAATTGGAAAAGCCAACAAGAATTCATAATTGTCTGTTTTACTTCTCTGGATCAAGAAGGAGAAGGAAGGGCAGAGGGGTGTTGGAGCTGCAAGGCCTCTTAGTGGGACACAGTTTCGGGAAGATCCTGGCCCTCTCAGGCACCTCCTCCCTGCCCTACCAGACGCAGCTGCTGGCTTCCAAGGACAAGCTGTAAGTGACTCAGCTCGAGGCACCAGGGCCCAGCGCTCAGTAGGTGCTCAATGAATGTCTGTCAGCTTAGATTGCACCCAACGCACCATTTCAGTACCCAGTTACAGGTAGCGTTGGCTGGACATTGAAGGTAAGGCAGAAGGTACGAAAGGGGGCCCTTAAACCCACCAGGGAGTTTGGGATTCAGCAGACCCACCCCAATAACTGGGAACCTAACGAGGGCTGGCTGTGCTGAGGCTCCTGTCCCAGCAGGACTTGCCACTTCACCACCAAATCACTCCTGGCTCCTCCCTACCACCCACAGACACCCTGCCTGCCTGGCATATAAAGGAGGTTTTCCCCAAAGTGGTTTAGCCAGAACTGGCAGGGCCCTGCCCCGGGTTGCAATAGGAGGAGCCTGGCTGTTGCCCAACAGTGTCCAGGAGTGACCCAGGTGTGCTGGAGCTGGATGGTGAAGTATGGGCATGCTTTATTCCATTTTGCGTGACTTTAAGGCTTTGTAAGCTTATTACAAAAGTTAGTGTAGACATACCTGAAAAAACGTGTGGAAGCCAAAAAGGGAACAGAAAGCTTACAAATCCCACCCTTTTAGAGAAAACAATTCAATTTTGTTGTGTGAACTTCTACACATGTATGAATGTGGTGTACACATTTTGATGAAAACCAGGTGTGGGTTTTGCTGCTGAAGGCTTTGTTTGGGGAACCTGAGAGTGGAGAGGAGGTTTTAAGAGAAGGGGACCCCTCGAGAGCACTCCACAGGAACACTGGCAGTGCCTGTGATGAGGGTGATCAGGTGGATTTAACTGGGCGATGGCTCTGCGGAGCCTTCCAGATTAGCCCCAAATCCAGGGATACAGAGACCTAGCTAGCTGACTCTTCTCTCTGGGATTCACAGAGCCTTCCTCCCTTAGGCCTTGCTCCTCCCCACAGGGTGACACCCTTCCTGTTGCCAGGCTTCTGTCACCTGGTGCCTCACCTATTGAGGGCTGTGTAAAATTGGTCAATTGTGATCCAGAGATCAGTAGGGCTCCCAAGGCCCCAAGGCCCTGGACCTGGGCTCCAGCAGCAGTTTAACTGCCTCGTGCCTGGAGGCCTCTCCTGTGGATGTGGATAACCGTTGGGAGCCACAAAGCCGAACAATACGTGCCCACAGGCCTTGTGCCAGTGAGATAAAGGATCAAACCCGCTAGCAGTCACCTACTGGACTCCCCAGAGAAGTCTCAAGGAGAGTGGCTTCCACATTCTTCTCAGCCACAGAATTGCAGTAAATACAACTGCATGTGAAACCCTAAAATGGGACAGGAACGAAGGTGGAGAAGCTCTGGGTGAAGCAGAGACAGGTGCTCACTTGCTCAGTCCTCTCCTTTTAGTGATGTACCTCTGAGCAACAGTTTCAAGATTTCCACATTCTGCCCAAGGCTGGATTGAAGGGCCCGGCTTGGAGAAACTGGGAAGATCTCCTCCAAGTGCCTCCTCTCGCTCCTCCTTAGACCCATTGAGGCTACCCCGGGACCCGCTTCCAGGATGGGTGGGGCACCTAGAGGCAGCCAGCATTGCTTTCTGTCTGGCTTGACCTTTCTTCTAGGTTACAGGATAAGTGGGAAGAGACTCCAAGGCTAGACGGGGCCAGCCCTGTCCCAATTTCCCCTCAGTGGGTTCTCTTGCTCACAGACTGAGGAAGAACCGTGACTCACTTCCTGCCTCCCTGGGTCTCACTGCAGAAGTATTGTTTTCCCTGTGGTGGCTGTGCTGGTGGGGCTACCCCTGGGGGGCCCCCACGAGTCAGCCTCCTGTTGGAGAATGTTCCCACTCCCAGACTTGTCTCCCAGCTCAGCTTTCAGGGTCCCTGTTCTTCCCCAAGTTTCCGGTGTCTGCAGTATTTGTAAGGGTGTCTGAATGGTATGCTGAACATTATCTCCATTTTAGAGGGGTAAATTGAGGCTCAGATATTAAGCTATGCATCTAAGGTGGCATAAAATAGTACAGCAGGGATTTGAACCCAGGTTTGCCAGTTGACTTGTCACATAGTCAGTCTTCAGGAGTATCCCTTCACATCTCCCACCTTCGTTTCATCCTGTGTAAAATGTAGAGTGACACGTAAAAGGTGCCTAAAAGAAAATAAATGTATTACACCCACCTCATGGGGCTTGCGGTGAGGAAGAAATGAGTTCCATGACAAGAGCTTAGAACAGCACCTGGCTCCTAGTAAGCAGTAGGCTGTGTTCGTTTTTGTCATTATCCCCGAGCCTGTGTTGAGGCCACAGGCTAATACTATGCAGCCAGGTTATCTCCCAGTGAAAAGGAAGGGACCGGCAGGGACCGCTCTAGGACCTTCGAATAACCTAGCCCAGGGAGCTCTTGGCCACATTTCCCCTCGTGTCTTTCACAGCTCAGGCTGGGGCATCCTCGCCAAGTAGCACAGACGTTTTCTAGGGCAGGGACCCAGGGAGGGAGCCGAGTTGGCTGGCATATTGCAAGTACTGGGATCCAGGCTCTGCTAAAGCCCCACGCACGTCTTCCAGGCTCTGAGGCCTGCTAGTCTGGGATCTAGGGCAAATTATTTAAACTTCGTACGCCTCAGTTTCCTTATCTGGAAAATGGGATTAACGTCATCTTGAAAGGATTATGTAGATTAAATAATGTACACAAGAAGGAGCTAATGTAAAGTGACTGGCCTGCTGCCTGTAGGTCAGTTAAATGCAAAGGGGGGGGTGGGGGGAGGGCTTCTTGTTCTGTTTATCCACCTGACTGCATAGATACACACACAAATGAGAGCTTGGCTCCTCCGACAGGAGGTCTCTACTGTCTCGAGTTTGCCCGCTGCTGTGAAGTTCGATCACAGGTGGGGTGCCCCAGATAGTTATCCAGAGCCCTAACCCAGTCGTACCCAAACCACGGTTTAGGAGTGGGAAGTTGGGAGCAGAGGACCAGTTGCCCCAGGATCCAGCAGAGACTGGGCTCCGAGAGGCTTCTCCAGCTCTTCCCAACTCAGGCCGACGGTTCGGGTCTCTGCGCCTCCCGCCGGGGGAGCTCGCGGAGCGAAGAGCCGAGCCCGGGGCGCGGGCAGCGGGGCCTGGGGGACGCGCCCGCGAGGGCTTAGAGATCGCCGTTTGAGATCATCCCGAGCAGGAACGGCAGGCGCCCCGGAAGGCCATAGGGCCGCCGCTGGGGGCCCTGCGCTCCTCCTCGAACGCTGGCCGGGACGGCATGGGCGGTGCGGCGGCGGCGGGGCGGCCGGACGGAGACAGCGGCCGGGAGCGCGGAGGTGGCGCCGCGCGGGGGAGGGGCGCGGCGGCGGAGGAGGAGGAGCCCGGGCCGCCGCGGCTGACAGCGGCCGGAGTAAACAAGCCGCGCCGCCGCGGCCCGGCCGCTGCCCCCACCAGCGCCGGAGCCCGAACCCAGGCCGATCCCTGCCCTGGTAGCCGGCCGGGCCGAGGCTGCGCCGCCGCGCCGCCCGCCTCCGCGCGGTGACGCTGCTGCCGGGCGCGGGGAGCGCGCGGAGCTCAGGCCCCGCCGCCGGGCTCTCTGCTCGGCCGAGGGGGGCCCCAGCCGCCGCGGCGGTCGCCTGGAAAAGTTTCCCCGCCTGGGCTCCCCAAGGTAAGAAGCGAGGGCGCGTGGCCTGGAGAGAGGGACTTGGGCCCCGGGGAGCCGCCGGACTGGGCCCTCTGCCGGGGAAACCCACCTGAGCGCGCGCCCGCGTCGGCCCCGGCCCTGCCAGCGCCGGTACTTTTCCGCTGGGGACCGGGCGAGCCCTCTGACCTCAGGAAGCGCCGCGGGGCCCCGCAGAGGGCGGGATGGGGAGAGAATTCCAGAGGCATGGACGCTCCCGGCCCCCCCGCCCCGCCGCCGTCCCCCGAGGGTCGCTGCTGACTAGCCTCCTCCGCGCCTGGGGAGGGAGGACCTGCTGTTGTAGGGGGCGCGCGGGGTGGTTCCCAGCGGGGGCCTCAGCCTCGCCCGCACACCTGGGCGGTCGGAGACTCAGGTGCCGGACCGGCGGCGATGGGAGGCCGGCTCAGGTAGGTGCTGGGACCGTCTCCCCGGGAGGCCTGGCAGAGGCCCCCCGCTGCTCTCGCGGGGTGGCTGGACTGAGGGGCGGCCTGCTTGCCACACAGGTCTGACAGCAGCCCGTCAGATCAAAACCAGCTTTCCCTCCGTCCCCTGCTTCCTTGACCCTGGAGGGGGCAGACCTCCTTTCTCTGGAGAGTGCTGGGGTCTCTGTGGTTTGGACAGTGCGATAGGAGTCGGCGATGGGGCCTAGTGAGGGCTGGCCAGCTGCGGGCCAGGTGTGTACAGGGCACAGCAGAGTAGTCAAGCCTGAGCCTACTCGACCACAGTGGTCCCAGCGTTACTATTTACTATAATTGGGCTTCTATATAAGATTTGATTTCTTTTGTTTTTAAAGCATTCTGTGGCAAAAAAAAAAAAAAAAAAAAAAAACTTTGAAAACCTCTGGTTTAGCAGTTTTTACCACCAAGGAAACTGAGGCTCAGAAAGGAAGTGACTTATCTAAGATCACTCAGCAAATGTGAGTGGAGTGGGGACTAGAGGTCACAATTTCAGAAGAGCATGTAAGTGTCTGTAACTGGACCTGGCTTGGTAGGAGAGACCGGAAGGAGAGACCGGATCGGGTTTCCCAGGCAGCCCTGTCCACACCAGACCCCAGTGTCTGGGAAGCAGCAGCCAGACCTCAGGGTAGGTTCAGTGTGGGTGCCTTGGAAAGGCCGTCTGTGTCCAGAGCTTCCTGGGGCTGGTAAAAAGGGAGGACACAGCCATGAAGAGCGCCCACAGCCCTCTCTGGCCACAGCCAGGAGCTGAGTCCCATGTGAGAGGGCATCACGGAAGGCTGGAAATACAGCAAGAACTGGGACTCAGAGGGTGAGTCAGAGTCTGGGATGGGGGTGGGGAGAAGCCCATTCATTCATTGTTCTCAGCTTCTGCTCTTTTGGGAAATGGGGGTCCTCGCTCCCTCCAGGATGCTGAGGCAGGGCTGTCTGGGGAAGCATCTCGGCTTTGGGGAAGCCATATCCTCCCTGTCACAGCTGGGAACGCGGGTGTAGCAAGCAAGCCTTTGCTTGGGGATTGTTCGGTTGTGCCTGAAGCCTGCTTTCTTTCCGGGTGCTGCAAGGTAATTAAATAGTTGGTTAATCACCTTTAATGCCAAGCAGCTGCCGCTCCACCCACAGTCAGCCAGAACCTAGGCCAGACCCAGAGGAACCGAGTCTTAGTTTGGTGGGTCCAGCAGGCGCACAGCACTGTGGTCAGGGGGTGACAAAGTCACTTTGCATGACATCTGGACCCAAGAGGCAGCTATCATGGTGGCAAGGAGGGGAGAAGAAGCCTCTTTCCCATCTATCTCTGCCCCCAGGGCCCCAATATTCTCTGTTAACTGAGGAGCTTTGGGTTCCTTCACCCGCTAAGGCCAGGGGTCTGGCTGCCCAGCCATTGCTTAGGCCAGCTTTCTGGAACTTGGCCCCCCAAGGCATCCTGGGGCTATGGCTTCCAGGCCTGCCCCAAGGAACGCTGTGGACTCTGCCCCTCTGGGGTGCGGAGCTGTGCTGTGGATGCCTCCTGCCATCAGCTGTCAAGCTATTTTGGTGTAAACTGAAAATACTCTGGGAACAGTGTGTTGAGTCCCCCCAGTCTGAACGGTGGGGCTGCAGCCAGAGCAGAAGTGTCGCTGGGGAGGCTGGTGGTGGCTGCGGGCAGCCCCTGGAGAAGTGAAGGGTTCCCAGTGAGCCCCAGGAGGAGTGTCCCCAGGGGCACCCTGGGCACTGTGAGCGGCCCCTGGTGCTGAGATGAGGTAGCCCCTGCAGCCCAGCCAGGGTCTCCCCGAGCATGTCCCCACCCCAGGAGTTTGGCTTCTGGCTAGCTAGGGGCACTTTGTGGGGACAGTTATGTGGCCCCTGGTAGAGAGGTCCTGCTGTCTGTTTGCTGAAGGAGGAAAAACAACATGAGAGCTATTGATTCAGCCTCACCTTGGCGCTCCTGGCTCAGCAGCGAGTGTTTGCACTGGCTTCCCCACTTGGATTATGCAAGGCCGCAAGGCTGGTGGGCGTGGAGGGAGCAGAGGGGCTGCTAGGGGCCTCCCAGCCCAGGCCGGAGAGGGCCAGGTGGCCCCAGCGTTCCCCAGGAAACAGTAAAAAAGAGCCTGGGCCCCTGACTCTGGTGGTGGCCAAGGGTCCCAGCCATAGATGGAGGGGAAGCCACCACGGTCCCTGTTCTGAGCCCCCAAAGACCCCATCCCAACTAGGGTCACCCTGCTTTTCTTCCCAGGGGCTGTGCGATAGCCACTGCAGATAACTCTGGGGCTGGGTCAGCTTTGCTGAACCAGGGAACCCTGGTGAGCTGCGTAGATGCCGCCTACTAAGGAACTTTAAAAAGCCAACATTTTATTCCTTTATAAAATGTACTTAGGTAATTTGGAAAGCATACAGTGACACAAAGAAGAAAATAAAAGTACTTGTAATTCTCGCCATCTTGAAAGAATCATGGTTAGCATTTTAGTGTGTGTCCATCCAGACCTTGTTTTGTGGTTATGTATAAACATACGTGTATAAATAGTGTTTGGAAAACAAAACGGGTTTTTGTTTTGTAACAAAAACCAGTGTACATACTGGTTTGTAACCCACCTCTTCACTTTGATTTTGGTGAGCATTTATTCAGTGACTCAAGCTTTGATATATATTTTTTAAAGAATGTATTTATTCATTTTTAGAGAGAGGGGGAAGGGAGGGAGAAGGAGAGGGAGAGAAGCCCTGATGTGTGAGAGGTACATCGATCTGTTGCCTCTCACACATCAACTGGGCACCTGGCCCGCAACTTAGGCAGGTGCCCTGACTGGGAATGGAACCCGCGACCCTTCGGTTCACAGGCCGGTGCTCAATCCACCAGCCACCCCAGCCGGGGCCTACCTGGATAGGGATAGTCTTCATCCCATCTTCTTGTGTGGGGAGAGGCTTGGGAGCTGTGTGTGTGGAGTGGTCCCCCTGCCCATCTATCCAGCTGATCTTGGGGGAGCTGGGCTTTCACCCTTCTCCCCCAGAGCCCCTTTCTGGCTTGTCTGCAGGCACGCATGGGTGGGAAGGTAGCTTTAGCCCGTGACTAAGGGACTGACTCTCCGCCTTTCCCTCCCTTGCTCCTCCCAGAGCCAGCGGCCCTCATCTTCCCACCACAGCCCTGCCCGCCTCGGCCCCATGCCCCCGCCAGTCAGCCCCGGGCCACAGGCAGTGTGTTGGCACGTGGGAGCTGAGGCCCTGTGACCAGGCCAAGGAGACACGGGCTCCTCGGTCCCAGCCCCCTCTGCCCCCCATGGAGCTGAGGCCCCGGTTGTTATGGGTGGTAGCAGCAGCAGGACTCTTGGTCCTGCTGGTGGCCAGTGCCCATGGCCAGGAGGTCTTCACCAACACCTGGGCTGTGCACATCTCCGGAGGCCCAGCTGTGGCTGACCGCCTGGCACGCAAGCATGGCTTCCTCAACCAGGGCCAGGTAGGTGCCCTTACCGCCTGCTGGCCTGGGCCTGGGCATAACAGGGGGAGGGCAGGGGTTCTGGCACTGGGAGCAGGAACTGTGGGGCTTGTGTTCTCCGGGGCATGTTCTGGGCAGTCAGGGGATGTGGGCAGCGGCTTGGCCTGTCCTGGGGCTTCTCCATGGGTTGCTCGGAGGACCAGTGTGACCCCGGAAGGGGCAGCCCTCCTCAGTTCCCTGCACCTTCCTGCTGCATCCTGGGTGGGGAGCAGGTGCCCACCAGCCCCTGCCATTGTGTGCCTCCCCTGCAGCCTGCCATCCACCTTGGCCCCCCATTTCCCTGGGGACTGACAGATGGAAAGCCCAGCTTAGTCCTCCTGTTCTGTTGCAGATCTTCGGTGACTATTACCACTTCTGGCATCGAGCTGTGACAAAGCGGTCCCTGTCGCCTCACCGCCTGCGGCACAGCCAGCTGCAGAGAGAGCCTCAGGTGAGTGAGCCCTTGGCCCCCCCTGCTCTTCCCTTCCCTTCCTGCTCTCAGGAGTGCTTCTCCCCTCCTCTCCCTCCTCCACCCACATCATCTCCCTCCACCGCTCACAGGTCCGGTGGCTGCAGCAACAGGTGGCCAAACGGCGGACCAAACGGGACGTGTACCAGGAGCCCACGGACCCCAAGTTTCCCCAGCAGTGGTACCTGGTATGTTGCCTCCTTGGGCTCTGGGCGCTCCTCTTAAGGTGCAGCCCTCCATCCACTGAGGGGCCCTGTAGGTGGGTGAGGCTGACTTTGAGGCCTCTTCTCAGTCTGCCTCTTTGTGTCTGCCGAGCAGTCTCTCCCTAGCCCATCCTGCTGAGCCTGGGGTAGGGGAGGGGTTGTCCGCCCAGAGTTCTTTACATGTCCACGGAGCCCAGACCGCCAGTGGTGGCATGTCAGGAGCAGTGGCAGGTGGAGAAGGAGGCTTGGGGATGGTGAAGGGATTCTTCCAGGTACCCTAACTTCACGCAGCCAACCCCATCTCCTAAGTGCCAGGTGACGGGGGTGGGTGTCTCGCAGTCTGGTGCTGCCCAGCGGGACCTGAATGTGAAGGAGGCCTGGGCCCAGGGCTACACCGGACGTGGCATTGTGGTCTCCATCCTGGACGATGGCATTGAGAAGAACCACCCGGACTTGGCAGGCAATTATGTGAGCGGGCGTGGGGGGTGGCAGGGGTCCCCCGTGAGGATGTCTAGGGGCTGTCCCCTTCCACCAGCACAACTAGACTGCCCCTGACAACAACCACGTCCCTTCCAGGATCCTGGGGCCAGTTTCGATGTCAACGACCAAGACCCTGACCCACAGCCTCGATACACACAGATGAATGACAACAGGTCAGAAGCCACAGCCCCTGGCCCCCGCCTCCCTCTGGCTCTTCCCACAAGGAAGCAGGGCTGAGCCTGGGTTCGGGCTAGTGCTGCCTGAGAGGCTGATGTCTGTGCTGCAGTCCTGGTCCCACTGGGGCTCTGAGGAAGGGTTTGGCCAGAGCCAAGATGGCCACACACCAAGTGGAATGTGTGGGAGGGGACTGCACTCACATTCACGGGTGGAGAAGCGTTATGACCCTTCTGCTTCTCAGGCCGCACCTGCCGGGCCCCGCCCACCACTCATGTGCTCTTGGCTCTGCAGGCATGGTACCCGGTGTGCAGGCGAAGTGGCTGCGGTGGCCAACAATGGTGTCTGTGGTGTGGGTGTGGCCTACAATGCCCACATTGGAGGTGAGTGTGGGCCTGGGCCACCGTCTTTGGGAGGGCTCTTTGGGTGGGGTTTTGCTCTGCCCTCTTCTCATCCACCCAGTTCCTGCCGCTTTCCCACTGAGGATCTTTTTGACCACATGGGCTATTCCACAGAAGGTTTTTAGTAACTTGAAGAGCTGAACCACCAGTGCTGGTGGCCCTGGGTTGGGGGTGGGTGAGTCTTTCTTAGCAAGAGCCTCTCTCCACCCTCACCACCCATTCTGAGTCCTTACGTGGAAGGCCTTGATCACCACGCTCCTTTGGGAACCCAGAGACGTGTTCTGGTCTAGAATGTGTGGTTGGGAGCAGCAGTGTTCTGTTCCCCCAACCTGGGTCTTGCCTATGAGAGGAAGAGGCAGGCTAGGGAGGTAGGGCTCTGGGTTTCCCAGCACCAGCCTCTCTCCTCCTCCCCTGCACATCCTCTGGGTGCAGGGCCGGTGTGCTCCAGGGGGTGCCCCTGGCAGTGGGACCCATGAAGCATCCTTCACCCCGCCCCCCTCCGTGGCCAGGGGTGCGCATGCTGGACGGCGAGGTGACAGATGCAGTAGAGGCACGCTCTCTGGGCCTGAACCCCAACCACATCCACATCTACAGTGCCAGCTGGGGCCCTGAGGACGATGGCAAGACCGTGGATGGGCCAGCCCGCCTCGCCGAGGAGGCCTTCTTCCGGGGGGTCAGCCAGGTGAGGCAGGAGGCCAGGCCTAGCCTCTGTGGGCGGGCCAGCTGGGCGCTTTCTTTTCCATAGCTTTTTTCCTTGTGTTTTTTTTGTTCCTGTTTATTTACTCTTGTGTTTAATTTTAACTTTACGCAAAGCATGTTCATTAAAATGGTAAGGGACTGGACAGGTAGAAAGAGAGAAAAGTAAATCAAAATCACCCATAATTCCGCCCTCTGGAGTCCCCACTCGGAATACCTCCATAGTGGTCCAGGTCTTTTTTTTGTGCCTGGACAGACGTGTTTGCATGTATGCCTGACCCACCAGCGGGTCTGGGGGGTGGACAGAAGGTCTGCGAGAAAGAGGCCCCAGCCTTCCCAGTTTGCCGCAGTGTCTCTTCCCGTCAGGCCTCCCCCAAGTCCTGTTCTTGAGTGACCCCAGCCCGCTCTGTCCACAGGGCCGCGGGGGGCTGGGCTCCATCTTTGTCTGGGCCTCAGGGAACGGGGGCCGGGAGCATGACAGCTGCAACTGCGATGGCTACACCAACAGCATCTACACGCTGTCCATCAGCAGCGCCACACAGTTCGGCAACGTGCCCTGGTACAGCGAGGCCTGCTCCTCCACGCTGGCCACAACCTACAGCAGTGGCAACCAGAATGAGAAGCAGATTGTGAGTCTCACCCCGGGTGAGGGCTGGGGGAATGGGGTTGCTTGCTGGCTCTGTGCAGCCCCATCTGCATCCCACATGCACGTGGCTAGGTGATGTGGGCGCCGGCGGCATCATGGGGTAGGAGCTGGGGGGTGAGGAGCAGTCTCTGGGGCCCCCGTGAAGGGTAGACCCTCCCTAAAAACAGACGTCGCTCTTAATGACATCCAACCTCTAGTGCGGTTCTCTTGTTCTTTGGGAAACTGAGACCCAGAAAGGGCCAGACATTGGCCTGTCCCTAGCGACGCAGCCCTGGGACCTGGGTATTGTGGCCATGGCTCGCCACCCCACCTGTGGTGCTCAGGGCCTGTAGGCAGAGGGAGGGCTGCCAGGTGGCCTCTCGGGTCCCCTGCACTCACCCCAGGCTCCACACCATGTCCTCCGTGCAGGTGACCACGGATTTGCGGCAGAAGTGCACCGAATCTCACACAGGCACCTCCGCCTCTGCCCCCCTGGCAGCCGGCATCATCGCTCTCACCCTGGAGGCCAAGTAAGTGGTGGCAGCGTAGGACCATGCCTACCCCCACCAGCACCCTCTGCAGGGCAGCCGTAGGTCTCCAGGTTCTCTGTGGAGAGACTGAGCCCAGGCTCTCCCTCCCTCCCTCCTTTGCAGTAAGAACCTCACCTGGCGGGACATGCAGCACCTGGTGGTACAGACCTCAAAGCCAGCACACCTCAATGCTAATGACTGGTCCACCAATGGTGTGGGCCGGAAAGGTGAGGACCAGGTGGCCCCATGGGCTGGGTTGGGGGTCACTGGGGAGTGCTCGGTGCTGACCCCGCCTCCCCTGCCCACAGTGAGCCATTCCTATGGCTATGGGTTGTTGGACGCAGGCGCCATGGTGGCCCTGGCCCAGAACTGGACTACGGTGCCCCCCCAGCGGAAGTGCATTGTTGACATCCTCACTGAGCCCAGGTGAGCGCCGGAGCCTGGCTGGGAGGGGCAGGTGGGACCTAAGAGTGGCAGCAGGTGTCCTCGGGTCCCTGTGGGCTGGGCTGACCGGCCCTTGCGGCGCTGTCTGCACAGGGACATCGGGAAGCGTCTGGAGGTGCGGAAGACCGTGACCGCCTGCCGCGGGGAGGCCGGCCACATCATGCGGCTGGAGCACGTTCAGGCGCGCCTCACCCTGTCCTACAATCGCCGTGGCGACCTGGCCATCCACCTGGTCAGCCCCATGGGAACCCGCTCCACTCTGCTGGCTGCCAGGTGCCTGCCCTCTCCCCTGAGCCCACGTGCGTGCATTTGTTGCTGTACCCAGTTGGCCCTGATAGTCGCTGAACACCCTCAGTGGGGCGCCGTGAGCACTTTCCAAGGGACGGTTTTGTCCTTTGGGGCTGTCCCGTGTTTCAGGAATCCCTGATCCCACCCTTCACATGCCATGTCCATGTGCAGTGCCCTTGCCTATTTCCAGAATCTTCTGGTTAAGAATATCTGGTCTATGGGGAATCAGAGCCAGCAGGCATTTACAGCCCAGTGGTGGGCTTGGTGCTCCCTGGCTAGGGCCCCCTGAGGCCTCAGACGGCTGTGTGCACCCTGCTCCCTCAGGCCGCACGACTATTCTGCGGATGGGTTCAATGACTGGGCCTTCATGACAACCCATTCCTGGGATGAGGACCCCTCTGGCGAGTGGGTCCTGGAGATCGAAAACACCAGTGAAGCCAACAACTATGGTATGGGGGGCACTTGAGGGCCGGGCTGGGTGGGGAGAGCCGGTGGGGTCTGGATGCTGGGCCCCAGTGCCGCTCACTCTGGCCTTCCCCCCCTCGCCCCGCGCCACCTGGAACAGGGACACTGACCAAGTTCACCCTTGTGCTGTATGGCACAGCCCCTGAGGGGCTGCCTACCCCTCCCGAGAACAGCGGCTGCAAGACCCTCACATCCAGCCAGGCCTGTGTGGGTCAGTACCTGGTGCTGTTGGGGCATGGGGCCAGAGGCTGGTGGGGGAAAGGGTGCCTGTCCCAAAGCCATGCTCTAGGAGGAAAAGGGGTCTGAAGCCTTTGGGGTGACCTCGTTCTGGGGCCAGGGGCTCCTAGGAACTGCTGTGACTGGTCCTGGGGCTCCACGGCCTATGCCAGGGGGAGCGTGGCTGACACCTGCCTTCTCCCCCACGCCGCAGTGTGTGAGGAAGGGTTCTCCCTGCACGAGAAGAGCTGCGTCCAGCGCTGCCCACCAGGCTTCGCCCCCCAAGTCCTCAACACGCACTACAGCACAGAGAATGATGTGGAGACCATCCATGCCAGTGTCTGCACCCCCTGCCACGCCTCGTGTGCCACGTGCCGGGGACCTGCCCCTACAGACTGCCTCACCTGCCCCAGCCACGCCTTCCTGGACCCCATGGAGCAGTCGTGCTCCCAGCAAGGCCAGAGCAGCCGAGAGTCGCTGAAGCAGCTGCTGCCCCTGACCCAGCCGCCTCCGGAGGTGGAGGTGGAGCCGCGCCCACGGGCCGGGCTGCTGCCTTCACACCTGCCCGAGGTGGTGGCTGGGCTCAGCTGCGCCTTCATCGTCCTGGTCTTCATCACTGTCTTCCTGGTCCTGCAGCTGCGCTCGGGCTTCAGCTTCCGGGGGGTGAAGGTGTACACCATGGACCGTGGCCTCATCTCCTACAAGGGGCTGCCCCCCGAGGCCTGGCAGGAGTGCCCCTCCGACTCTGAGGAGGACGAGGCCCGGGGCGAGAGGACCACCTTTATCAGAGACCAGAGCATCCTCTGACGAGCGCCCACTGCTGCCCCTTCTTCAAGCCCGTCTCCTCCTTGGGCACTTTTTAATTCACCAAAGTATTTTTTTATCTTGGGACTGGGTTTGGACCCCAGCTAGGAGACAAGAGGGGCAGAGATGGCTTCCCAACCTACCCTTGGGCCTCCTGGCTGCCTGAAGTGGGGCCCCAGGACCAGCTGGGGGACAGGGGAGGGCCTCACCCCACCCCCAGCACGCCCTCTGTGAGGAAAGGAGTGAAACCGTAGGACAGTTCTGCAAGGTTGTCCAGGCCTCAGCCAGAGTTCCCTGCGGAGTGAAGAGGGGAAGCCCTTCTCTCTCCGGATTCCTGACCTGGTTGCAGCTATGGCTCCTTCTCTGTCTCTCTAAAGCAATAATGGTCCCCATCCAGGCAGCAGGGAGGCTGACCAAGGGGCAGGTGATGGAAGAGGCCACCTTCAAGGGCTTGGGCGTCCCTGACAGTGCCCCAACGTCCAATGCGCCTCAGGCAGAAGCAGTGATGGAAGGAAGGGACCAAGGCGAGGCGGGTGCTTCCAGGGTGTGTGTGTGCACCTGTGTGCGTCTCTGCTCACCACAGCTGGTGGCCCGCTGAGCGAGGCTGGTCCCGCCAAGCCCCACGCTGGCATCCTGACCACCCTCTCCTCCCACCGGGACCCAAGTCCCTGTTTTCTGAGCCCGGGGCTGCCTGGGCTGTTGGCACTCACGGCCTCAGAGTCCCTGGGTGGGTGGTGGGGAGGGACGGTGGCCCAGCTGGCCTCTCCCACCTCCCACCCTATGCTGCTTTCCCCTGTGGGGATCTCAGGGGCTGTTTGAGGATATATTTTCACTCTGTGATTATTTCACTTTAGATGCTGATTTTTTTTTTTTTTTTTGTATTTTTAATGGGGGTAGCAGCTGGACCACCCATCTTCCCACACCTACTTTCCACCCTGCTGTTCCTCCAGCTGTCCTGGCCCTGAGGTGTGGGGGCCACAGCTCATTGCAGGGGGGTGAGGTGTAGCTGAGCCCCAAGTCCTGAGGAGGCTGGCCAGGGGCGCCCTTGGAAAGGGAGATTGCGGTGGGAGGGGTGACTGTTGTCCTTGTTCCAGATGGGGCTTGTGCCAAGGGCTCATGGGTCACTGGTTCTCCAAGTGCCAGGGGTGGGCAGGCAGCAGCACCATGCCCCCTCCATCACTGTGCCCTGGCGGAGAGAGCGCTGGCCTGGCCTGCCCCCTCCAAGTTCCGCTCTTCTGACGTGCCTTTCGCACCCCTCCCAGTAGGACAATCAGCCCCCTTCTGTTTGGGAGCCCTCTTCTTCCTCTCTCCTAGCCCCTCCTGGCACCCAGCCACCTGCCCAGGGGTGCCCCCTCCCGCCCCCTTGTGGCCAGCCCGGCTGGTTTTGTAAGATACTGGGTTGGTGCACAGCAATTTTTTTCCTTGTAATTTAAACAGGCCCAGCATTGTTGGTTCTATTTAATGGACACGAGATAATGTTAGAGGTTTTAAGGTGATTAAACGTGCAGACTATGCAAACCAGACCTGTTCTCCAGTGTGGTGGTACCATTCTTCCCAGGTCCTTGGGACGGCATCCCGTGGGGCAGGGCAGGGCGGGGGGGGGGGGGGGACGAGATGCCCAGTGTGATGTCTGCATGCCTCGAGATGGGCCGGAGCCAGGACTGTGTGGAGTCTGTCTGCTGAGGGGTCCCTTTCAAGGGTGTCCAACCTGTAGCCCAAAGGCTGCACGCAGCCCAGGATGGCTATGAACATGGCCCAACACAAAATTGTGAATTTACTTAATTTTTTTTTTTTTTGCTCATCAGTTTCCATTAGTGTTTATGTAATGTGTGCTCAAGACAACTCTTCTTCCATTGTGGCCCAGAGACACCAAAAAGTTGGACATCCCTGCTTTAGGGAGCACATGGGGACGAGCCCCAGGGGGTGGGACAAGCTGAGCACCTCCACCCGCCCCAGGCCTGGGCTCCATCAGGGTGGATGGTAACAGCCTGTGTCCCCATTGCTCAGGGTCTCCCTGGGCTGCAGGGAGTGTCTGGTGACTGGGTGTAGGGCTGAGGCCTACAGTGGGGCCAGGCAGGCCAGGGTGCTCTTGCTGGGGAGAGCCCTAGCCCTAGCTGAGCAACTACCTCTCCACTCCCCAAGCCCACCCCTCAGGTCTTGCTGGGACAGGAGCCCCCTCCTGGGGTAGGCAGGAGTGGTTGGTCTGCCAGGACCAGGCCTCTCCTAGGTAGATGCACTTAGAAATTTTATTTCAAGGGAGCCTGGCACTAGAGTGTTCCTTGGGGAGCCCCTGGGGTGCGGAGGATCTGGACTGTGCTCACTTTCACTCTTCTGGGGCCACTGGGCTGCTGCTAGGACTGCCCACCTGCCGCTGGACCCCCAGGGTCAGAGGCCTAGCCCCGGCTGCAGCCTCTCCCGGTGCTTCCCCCTCCACAAGGCAACCTGGGCCACTCCCTCGTCCCCACCCCATGCCCTGGGGAGTGCTGGCCCAGGCTGCCCTCTGTAGGGCCATTCTTCCTGGCCCCTCCTCCCTTCCGTTTCCGTGGTTGTGTGGCTGGGGCTGGGCAGGGGGGCCGGCAGGCATGGGGGCTACTGCCCGCCCCTTCCCCTCAGCAGCCCGCCCCAGGGCCTGAGCTAACTGAAACCACAGGAGGAGGAAGCACCGAATCAGGAACTGGCCACTCGGCTGGGCCTAAGTCGGTCCCCTGCAGGCCCCTGGAGCAGCTGCCAGAGCGGTGCGTCCAAACTCCCGCCCAAGACCCTGGAGGCAGTGAGCAGTGGGTGGTGGCCGGAGAGCAGGGGCCGGGGCCCAACAGGTTCACAGTGGACACAGAACAGGCCAGGGCAGGGGTGGCCACAGGAGCCAGGGCCCAGGCTGGCGCACCCCTGGGATGGGTACTGGGTGGAAGGGAGGAGACTTGGTGGTTCTGTTCCAGGACTGGGAGGGGACCCCTGGCACCAGGCCTTAGCCTGAGACACAGGAAACAGAGTCAGTCCCAGGCGAGGTGGTGTTCTGCAGCTGTGGCTGCAATTCTGCCGGACAGGCCCCCAGCCCCCACCAATGTGCAGCTTCTCTTGGTCCTCAACCCACAGCCTCCCTGCCCTACACCTCCGTCTGCAGCAGCAGCAGCTGCCTCCCCACCTGTGGCCCCTTCTTACTCTGTCCGCAGAACAGCACTATGGGCTTCTCTTCCGAGCTGTGCAGCCCCCAGGGCCACGGGGCAGTGCAGCAAATGCAGGAGGCTGAGCTCCGGCTGCTAGAGGGCATGAGGAAGTGGATGGCCCAGCGGGTCAAGAGTGACCGGGAGTATGCGGGGCTGCTGCACCACATGTCGCTGCAGGACTGCGGGGCCCAGAGCCGGGGCAGCCTCAACAGCCCCATAAGCCAGGTGGGATTCAGTGGGGCCTTAGGCCTCCTCACCCGTTTCCCACCTTCACCCCAAGAATTCCTGGAGGTTCCAGGGATATCTGCCTGCCCCTTCCATTCCTGAAGACCCCTGGGGAGGGTTAGAGATTGGGCAGGCCGGGCCCAGGAGTCCCCTTGCCCTGTCTCACCCATCCCGTGCTGCAGTCCTGGGCAGAGATCACCAGCCAGACAGAGGGCCTGAGCCGGTTGCTGAGGCAGCATGCGGAAGATCTGAACTCTGGGCCCCTCAGCAAGCTAAGCCTGCTTATCGGGGTGCGGCAGCAGCTGCGCAAGACCTACAGTGAGCAGTGGCAGCAGCTGCAGCAGGAGCTAACCAAGGTGGGTGGGCGTCTGGAGGCTTCACCTGGCCACTTCTGCCTACATTTTGAGCTAAAAGGGCTAGTTTTGTACAAGAGCCCCTGGATTCACAGGAAAGTGGAAGTCCTGACTGCAGGTCTATTTCCGGCAGCTTCCCTCCACAAAGGGCTGGAGTACAGTGGGACCTCCCTGTGCATTTTCTGGCACCCTACTGTGTGCCTGGGCATCAGGATGAGTGGTCCAGCTGTTGCCTGGGGAGCACAGATCTGTGACTCAGCGCCCGCAGGGCACCAGCTGGCTCTGGGAGCTGAGAGACAGAGGAATGAGGGCCAGTCTGTCTGCCCTTGGCCTAGGTGGGCTCTTCCCAGAGTCCCAGAGATACCACAAGGCAGCAGCATGGCCCCGACACAGAGGTCGAACACCGGGGCTGTGAAGTCAGCCTGTCCGCGCTTGAATCCTGCCCAGCTCCTCAGTGTGGAGGCTGTGTGATTGGAGCTATTAATCTGAGTGCTTCCAGCCTTCTAAGTCAGCAATTTTCAACCAGCGTGCTGCAAGAACTTTTCAATGTTTAGCCAGGGGCAGTGATCTCTTTTCCCTTAGATTGTCAAAGGAAAAAATGGCAATAGCCAACACAACAATAGCTGTGGGTGTGAATGCCCTCTGTCTTGAACCGTAAACATCTAGGTCATATAATAATGGAGTTACATCTTATTGGTCATGTCACATGATACGATTGTGTCTGATTGGTTAGCTCTTGCTACCAGAAATCCTTACCTACCAGTATAGGCAGCTGATTTTTTTTTTAAAAAAGCCTTGGAACAAAAAGTGTAGGTAATTATTGTTATTATTATTTATTTTTTGTAAATTAGTCAAAATTACACCTTTTTGTTTGGGTTTTTTGTTTGTTTGTTTTTGCTTTTTTTTTTTTTTGGTCTGATTGCCAAAAATTATTTTTTGGTGTGCTGCAGGATTTTAGTAATTAGTGCCAGGAGAAAAAAAAGGTTGAAAATTGTTGTTCTAATTGAACATGCTGGTGGCCCTCTTGCACTGACCTCTTCCACCAGAGCAAAAGCTGGGCTTGCCATGGACCTACAGCGGCCCCTGGTGGCCAGTGTGGGTCCGCCCCTCTCTCTCCCCAGAACCTCGTGTAAATACAGGGTGGGCCTGTCGTTACAGGTGCTCTTACTGGCGCACAGCCACACACATCTGTTCTCAAGTTACCTGTGGCTACTGCAGAGCTGCAGTGGCAGAGCTGAGTCGTTGCCACAGAGGCTGTATGGCCGACATGCCTAAAATGTTCACCAGTTGGCCCTTGAAGGAAAAAGCTCATCTAGCCTATACGTTTGGCTCAGTTACAGATGGGGAGACTGAGGGTCAGAGGAGAGGGATGCAACCGGCCCAAGAGCATCCCAATACCTAAACAGGGGACTTGGGATGAGATCGATGGTCTTGGCTGTCTGTGGCTCCTGCCACCAGGAACGTCATTTGCAGGGCTCAGGGTGGAATGAAGGTGTGGGGCCCTTGTGAAAGATTCCGTGAGAATTTCAGTGTGGCATCAACAGAGCCTTAAACCGAGCATGGAGGCCTTCTAAGTGTGGGGCTCTGTGTGCCTGCAGCCAGGCTCTGCCTGCCACCAGACACCACTCTGGGCCATGGAGGGGCAGCTGCAGCCTCCCCCAGCTCCAAGGGCTTGTCCTTAGTCCAGCTCCTCTGACCCCACAGGTGAGGCCCCAGAGGTCTGCAGCCCCTCCTTGGAGGATGGGCTTGGATGTGCTGCCCTGGGGACCTGCTGACCCACACTGCCTCTTCTCTGTCCCCAGACCCACAGCCAGGACATCGAGAAGCTGAAAAGCCAGTACCGAACCCTGGCACGGGACAGTGCCCAGGCCAGACGCAAATACCAGGAGTCCAGCAAAGGTGCATGCCTTCCCTCTGACCTGTCCGCAGGTGCCCAGGGCGTGGGGGCTGCCCGGGCCTCTGTGCTGTCACTCACCCCGCTCCCCTGAACCCAGCAGACAAGGACCGCGACAGGGCCAAGGATAAGTACGTGCGCAGCCTGTGGAAGCTCTTTGCTCACCATAACCGCTACGTGCTCGGTGTGCAGGCCGCACAGCTGCACCACCTGCACCACCACCAGTTCATGCTGCCCAGCCTGCTCCAGTCAGTGCAGAACCTGCACCAGGAGATGGCGAGCATCCTGTGAGCCCACAGCCCCACCCTGCCCCCGTCCCGCCACCCTGCCACCATGCCCAGAAAAGTCAGTCCTGTAAAAGTGTTGGTTGTGGAATCACAGGAGAACAGGCCCTGGGCCAGGAGTTGGCGCCAGTCTGCTTACATCTGAATTACGTTGTTCCAGGGCCCCTTATTGCAGGGCTTCCTTATATTTATTGAGCACTGTTCTAGGCTCTGGGATACCACAGAGAAAAACACAGATAAAAATATCTGTCCTCAAGATCATTAGTAGCAGGGGAGCATGTCAGTAAATAAAATAAAAAAGCATGCCGGAAGTGGTAAGTGTTATGGGGAAAACGAAAGCAAGAAAGGTGGGGATGAAGGGGCAGCTTTAAACAGAGCAGTCTGAAAAAGCCTCAGAGTGCAGGACTGAAGCAGGGGATGTTGGGAAAAAGAGGGAACAGCAGTGCAAAGGCCCTGAGGTGAGAGAATGCTCGAAATCAGGCAAAAGCGAGGAGGCCGGTGTAGTCCGTGCAGTCAGGTAAGGGCCGAGTCAGGCATGAGGCTGGGGGAGGCCAGGCTCAGGGGCTGCTGGGGTGTAGAGGGAGCAGCAGGCACTTGTGAGGACCTCGGCTGTGTTGAGACTAGAGATTAGACCTCCGGGGACAAGGACAAGGGCAGAGAGAACCGGACAGGATGACGGGAGGCTACTTTAATACTCCAGACCACAGCCCACAGGCCCTCGGACCCACGGAGGAGAAAGGTGGTCAGGTCCTGGATGTATTTTGAAAATGGAGCCATCGGGGTGTCTGTACGGACTGGAAGTGGAGTGTGAAGTAGAGCAGTGGAGGGTGACTCCAAGGATTGGGCCCAGGGCACCTGGAAGATGCAGTAGTAGTTGTTAGCGGTATGCAGAGAAGGCTCTGGGAGAGACGGGCTCAGGAAACAGGAAAAGGAATTCGTTTTTGAGCACGTGGTATCCAGCCAGACATGTCCAGTGCGTAGATGGGTACTGGTGACTGGGGCTCTGGCGAGGAACTGGGCCTGGGGATGTAAACATGTGGGTTACAGCCCAGCGATGGCTCACGCCAGTGCGCCAGGGCGGCTGCCCAGGGCAGACAGGAGTGTAACGCATGTTTGACCAGCACTTCCTGTGTAACACACACCATGCACGCCTCTCTCACTCACTGAGGCTCCCAGCAGCCCTGTGACATGTAGCAGGAGGTGAAGACGGAGAGCAGGTCGGTAACTTGCCAGTGGACATTTGGCTGGTAAATGATGAAGTGGAGCTCAACCCCTGGCCGACTCCCAGCCCAGGGTCAGGGGCCCCAAGCTTCCCGGCCTTGTGTAGGCCTGAGGCCCTGCTGACCCGGGGTCCCATCTGTTGGTAGGAAGGAGATCCTGCAGGAATACCTGGAGATTAGCAGCCTGGTGCAGGATGAGGTGGTGGCCCTTCACCAGGAGATGGCTGCAGCCATTGCCCGCATCCAGCCAGATGCCGAGTACCAGGGCTTCCTGCGACAGTACGGGTAAGTCCCCGCCGGGCCCCTGCCAGGCACCGGGGCTGCTGGTCTGTTCCCTGACAGGGCACCGTCTCCCCGCAGGTCCATACCTGATGTCCCACCCTGCGTCACATTCGATGAGTCGCTGCTTGAAGACAGCGAAGCCCTGGAGCCCGGGGAGCTGCAGCTGAATGAGCTGACAGTGGAGAGTGTGCAGCACACGTGGGTGCCTGGACGTGGGGACGGGTGCCAGGGATCCGTGGGGTGTATCTGAGAGGCCAGCTCTACCTCTGCCCTTCCTTCTGGCACAGGCTCACCTCAGTGACAGATGAGCTGGCTGCGGCCACCCAGATGGTGTTAAGCCGGCAGGAAGCGGTCACTCAACTGCAGCAGGAGCTCCAGAAGGAGGAGCAGAGCATCCACCCCCGCCAGCGGTGAGTGGGTCCCACCTATAGCAGCAGCCTCCCACCTGCCCTCCCTGCTGCTGGCTGCCAGCTACAGGCTGAGCCCTCTCTCCTGCCTGCAGGGTTTACCTGCTGGGCAAGAGGCAGGTGTTGCAGGAGGAGATGCAGGGGCTGCACGTGGCACTGTGCAGCCAAGCCAAGCTGCAGGCCCAGCAGGACCTGCTGCAGGACAAGCTGGAGAAGCTGGGCCCTGGCGAGCCCCCACCGGTGCCGCTCCTGCAGGACGACCGTCACTCCACCTCATCCTCGGTGAGCACCCCACCGTCCACCGCGGCCACCCTGCAGGAGGCTGGCCCAGGCTGAGCTCCTCATTTTCGCCCTCCGCCTCCCAAGCCTGGCCACCCGCTGACGTCTGTCCCTGGCCTCAGGAGCATGAGCGGGAAGGGGGAAGAACGCCCACCCTGGAGATGCTTAAGAGCCACATCTCAGGAATCTTTCGCCCCAAGTTCTCGGTGAGTGGAGCCCAGCCAGTCCCACACCTCTGCCTCTTCTCCACGTGGTGGTGGGCCAGTCTGGGGGTCTCAGAAACGTCCTCCTAGGCCCCTCCCACCATGGCATCCAAGTTAGTCACTGGGTTGCCCTACTAGAGAGAAGGCTCTGGCCAGGCTGCTTTTATTGGGTGTCCAGGTGCAGATGCCCCCAGATCCTGCCCCCCGACCCCAGCCACCACATGTGCGAAGGGACCTGCGGCCTTGGTTGCCCCACAGCTCTTCCTGCTCTGGGAGTGGTTGGGAGGCTGTGGTTTGGGCCCAGCCAAGCCCAGGCTTCCCATCCTTGCTCTGCCCAGAGTGAGCCTGCTCCAGGGGCCTGCAAACAGCTCTGCCTGCCCCTCCAGCAGTTCGGGAGGACAGAGGGCCACATGAGGCAGAAATGCCCCTGACCCCAAGTTGGCCTAGTGGCCTCCCCCGAGGAGCGGGCTGAGTGACCTTCCTCACTCCTCCCCAGCTCCCCCCACCACTGCAGCTCGTTCCTGAGGTGCAGAAGCCTCTGCAGGAGCAGCTGTGGTACCACGGGGCCATCCCACGGACAGAGGTGGCTGAGCTATTGACGCAGTGCGGGGACTTCCTGGTGCGGGAGAGCCAGGGCAAGCAGGAGTGCGTGCTGTCAGTGCTATGGGACGGCCAGCCCCGGCACTTCATCATCCAGTCCATGGACGTGAGTGGGCCCGGGCCCCAGCCTTCCTGCCCCTGGGGCACGGCTTTGCAAGGGTAGCAGAGATGCCTCATTCAAGCAACAAAACTGGCTAACACCTTCAGGGGGGGTTCCCCCCCTCAGGCAGGGAGCAGGCATTGGGGCGCTGTCAGGCTGTGCCTTTCTGCAGGCCCTTTCTCCCTGCTGCTCTGGGGCCCCTCCCAGGGCCCAGGCCCCCTCAGCTGGGCCGTGGAGGCTGCTCACCCCAGGTTGCCCCTGCCCGGCAGAACCTGTACCGACTGGAAGGCGATGGCTTCCCCACCATTCCCTTGCTCATCGACCACCTGCTGCGCTCCCAGCAGCCCCTCACCAAGAAGAGCGGCGTTGTCCTTAGCAGGGCTGTACCCAAGGTGAGCCTGGGCCCCACTGCCCACCCTGCCTACCGCGGGCCTTGGGGAGTGTGGGTTCAGGCCCACAGAGTCAGGGCAGGAGGGGCTTCCCAGGTCCCTGGTCTGCATACAGGTCAGCCCCCTGCTGGATTTGGAATGTCAAGACTACTCCCATGTCACAGGCTGGCACTCACCCAGTCAGGTCCCCGCCTGGTCCCCAGAGCCGTCCGATTATCACCCTGATATGGTCCAACCTCCATTTAACAGACTAACCGAGCTACCAAGAAACGAAAGTTGTAGCCTTGGTGGGGATTTTCAGTCCTTCGCAGGACCCCGTGTGCCTTCCCTTTGCTGACTTCTGACCCCCCACCCCCTCCCTCCCCCAGGACAAGTGGGCACTGAACCACGAGGACCTGGTGTTGGGCGAGCAGATTGGGCGGGTGAGTTGAGTGCCCTGCTGGCTTCCCGGCTGCCTGCAGTCCCCCTCACCCAGCTCCACTTCCTGCCTGCCACCCAGTCACACTGGTGCCCTCCGCAGCGTGCCCTTCGGCCTCCCTGCCTCAATCTGAGTCCCAGCCTGTACCCAACTCCCCTCCTGGCCAGCACCATACACCACCCTCCAGGAGCCAGGGAAGAGTCTCTGCTGCTGGCCCTGAGCCAGCCCCACCCCCAGGTGCTGCCTCCCCAGGGGCTTCGGGTGCAACAGGAGATGCACTGCCCACAGGAGCCGTAAAGCACCTGCTTAGGAAAGAATTCAGTTTCCTACACGTGACAAGGCTTTTCCAACCCAAGGAAAAGTGGCTTTTGGATTTTCCATGTCACGTCTCTTAGTGAATGTGGCAAGTCAGAGGGGACATACCCTGCCTATTCCAGGGGTACTCACTCGGTTCCCCAACCAGGGGATAAACTAGGGAGCTGGGGTGGGGCACTGAGCGAAGGGCAGGTGGGGACAAGAAAGGCTGTCCCTCAACAGGAGAGGACTGTGGTCCAGGGAAGGGGGTAGATACCTAGGGCTGTTTCAGGGGAACTTTGGCGAAGTGTTCAGTGGGCGCCTGCGAGTAGACAACACCCCGGTGGCAGTGAAATCCTGCCGAGAGACGCTCCCACCCGACCTCAAGGCCAAGTTTCTGCAGGAAGCACGGTAGGTGAAGAAATAATGGTCACTGTCGTGATCCATACAGGGCATTCCTCCGTGTGTGGCACGATGCAGAGGGCCACTTCCGTGGTGTCATGTCATCCTCACAGACCCCCGCCAGGGCAGGGGGCTTGAGGCTCAGTGACCTGCTAGAGGTCACACACATTTAGGCCTTCTGGCCTTTGAGTCCAAGCTTGTCTCTCCTGGCATCCTTCCCCCCAGCCTCCCTGGGGTCCCCAGGGCTGGGGGGGAGATGCACAAGTCCCCATGGTGGGAGCCTAAGCAGCAGTGCCCTCCAGGATCCTGAAGCAGTACAGCCACCCCAACATCGTCCGTCTCATTGGTGTCTGCACCCAGAAGCAACCCATCTACATCGTCATGGAGCTGGTGCAGGGTGAGCCCAGGGGGCCGCACTGCAGGGGTGGGGACTTCAGCCCCGCTTGGTGAGCACCCCTTGCAGCAGGCTCAACAAGGCTTCCCCCGCACCCACCCCCAGGGGGCGACTTCCTGACCTTCCTTCGGACAGAAGGTGCCCGCCTGCGGGTGAAG
Source organism: Anoura caudifer (assembly GCA_004027475.1). Classification (NCBI taxonomy): domain Eukaryota; kingdom Metazoa; phylum Chordata; class Mammalia; order Chiroptera; family Phyllostomidae; genus Anoura; species Anoura caudifer. The sequence goes on from PVKU01000452.1 coordinate 454,119, forward strand.
ACTCTGCTGCAGATGGTAGGGGACGCGGCTGCGGGCATGGAGTACCTGGAGAGCAAGGGCTGCATCCACCGGTGAGCAAGGAGCTCCAGCCTCGTGCCGCCAGCCCCTGGGACCCCGCCTAGCCCCAGGGACTGTGGGATTATCACCCAGCTCCCCTCAGCAGCAGGCCCAGTGCAAGGTCTGGGCTTAGCCTCTCCCCATGGACCATGGGTCCCAGGGCAGGGAGCAGCCTTCGTTCGTGGGTGTGTCTAGCGTGCCCTGCTTAGGCAGGTGACAGATGCTGCGTGGATGGTGGCTAAGTGAGACCCTCTCCTGCCTGCTTTCCCCAGGGACCTGGCTGCTCGGAATTGCCTGGTCACAGAGAAGAACGTCCTGAAGATCAGTGACTTTGGGATGTCCCGGGAGGAAGAGGATGGGATCTATGCTGCCTCGGGGGGCCTCAGACAAGTCCCCGTGAAGTGGACTGCACCTGAGGCTCTTAACTACGGTAAGCTAATGACACCAAGCCCCCTGTGCCAACCTGGGCCTTGTCCACTCTGGGCTGTGAGCCCAAGGCTGGGCGCACCTTATGGACTGGTGGACGTGTTTGGCCCTCTGATGTCCCCGCATCTCCCTGCAGGCCGCTATTCTTCCGAGAGCGATGTGTGGAGCTTTGGCATCTTGCTGTGGGAGACCTTCAGCTTAGGAGCCTCCCCCTACCCCAACCTCAGCAATCAGCAGACTCGGGAGTTCATAGAAACAGGTAAAGCAGCTGCACTGCGTGGCAGCAGGCTCAGAGCCAAGCTGCCATCCCCTCGCTGCAGGAGGACTCTTCCAGGTCCCCTCCCTTTCCCATCTTCCCACTTGGGGCTGAATAAGAACAGTCAGTCCTGTAGAGGTCTCTGGGTAAACACTGCTGTGGCCCAGGCTGTCCACTACTTCTTTTACTCCTCACAACAGGGGAGGTGGGGATTAATATGTCCCTTTTACAGAAGGAAAGACTGAGGCTTGCAGAGGTTGTGCAGTGAGTGCATGGTGGGATGGCGGTTAGGACCTCCGTGTGCTTGGGGCTCTGGTGAGGAAGAGTGGCTCCTTGAGAACCACTTCAGTGCAGCTTCAGTGGTTCCATTGCTCACAGTTTGCCCCCAGGGCTGCGAGAAGCCCCCAGACCCCCTCCTCATGCCGGGCTGCCATGCCCATCCTCACAGGGGGCCGTTTGCCCTGCCCCGAGCTGTGCCCCGATGCCGTGTTCAGGCTCATGGAGCAGTGCTGGGCCTATGAGCCCGGGCAGCGGCCCAGCTTCAGCACCATCTACCAGGAGCTGCAGAGCATCCGAAGGCGGCATCGGTGAGGCTGGGCCTGCTTCCCAAGCCAGTGGCCTCTGCCAGCAAGATTGCTCCTCCATCCCAGTTCCAGCTCACAATGTGGGGCGGCTCTTCACGGTTCTAGACTCCAGCCCCCGGCCCCCATGCCTCTGGCGGGGACAAAGCTCCAAGTCTGCTGTGCTGCCACGCTCCTGCCCAGGCCTCCTCTCCCAGGCAGAATTAATAAACCTCTTGTGCCCGTCCAGTGCTCTCGGCATGTGCACTCCTTGGGTGGGCAGGTCTTAGGAAAAATAGAGCATCCGTACTGCACCCATGAGGAAGAAGACAGGCAGGGTTCCCGGGGCAGAACTGACATGGTTTGAGGGGCCTGTGGGGGTGTCAGCGTGGTGTGTAAGTTGGGAAGCCCAGACAGAGATAAAGGCATGCGCTTGAGCCCTCAAGTTCACGAGCTTGCAGATGTGGGAGAGTAGCTGACACTGTGGGCATGCACAGCAGTCCCATGAGACTCAGAACAGAGGGGAGAGTCTGGGAAAGCTAGAGCTTCACTCAAAGGAGACTGGGGTGGCTGAAGAGATGGAAATCGCTTCTTGGGAGTTTGCCTCTCACACGAGCTCCCTGAGCAGTGAGCAAGGTGGCAGAGCAGGGAGCTGAGACCCTGGAAACCTGTAACATTGTCTGAGACTTTACCAGCAGCAACAGTGAAGGTCCAGAAGAGAGGAAGCACAAGCAAACTGAAAAGCAGAGACAGGAAAGAGTAATAGCACCCAAGAACAAAGCAGAACTCGGAGGCAAAGCAGCCATCCCTCAAGAAGGTTTAGGAAATAGTTGATATCTATGTTCAAAGACATAGAAGCCCTACAGCTTCTTTATAAACAAGGGGAAACAAGTTAGTGTGCAACTAAATGGAAATACTAAGAAGTCAAATCATGTATATCTCTATTGGAAGTGGTAAAAAGCAGAACTGGAGAACTTCTGCTTCTGGGTAGGATGTGGTAGGTCCTTGCAGGCCTCCACTCTTCTTGCAGCAAGGAGGAGGGAACCACGTGACAATTTTCATTCTTAAAGAGAATGGAGAGTGTTGGGAGGGATAAGAACCAGATGATCTAAAGTTTCAAGGAGGAAAGGGCCCCTACAGGGTGAACAGAAGCTGGGTGGCTATTTACTTCTCTGAGACATTTGCTCATTTGGGACATTGCTGAAGCTCAGAATTGTCCCAGACAGAGAGACTACTGAGGAAAGGAGAAATGAACCATTTCTGTCATACGCACCGGGCACAAGAGGAGCCCCAGATGCAAAACCAGTTTTCCTCATGGAACATCTTCTGAGTTCCAGGAAGGGGCTGGCCTGGCAAGGCAAGTCCCCCAGCCTTGCAGTGTTTGGGGGGGGGGGCGGATGAGGCTAAAACAAGCCAATAGCTGGTCTCCCTCTCCAAGATACTGGCCAGGTCTTGAACCTCTGTAGATGGGGAGACCGCAGAGCTAACCCTAAAATCTCTGAAGAGCAGAATTGCCAGGACTAAGAGAGACAGAGACTGGCCAGGCTTTCAACCCCAAATCCAAGAAGGCCACTCCAAAGGGAGAGGGACAGTGCAGAGGAGGCCTGAAATTTACCAGAACTGTAACTGCCCCAACTTGACCCAGTACTTTGTTAGATCGGGGTGACTAGATCCTTTGGGTTGGGGGGTGGGGCTGGAGGTGAGGAATTACACAGTCTGAAGTCCTTACTCTTTTTTTTTACACCCGACATGCAACATGCAAACAAAAATTATAAAAGGTGCAAAAGAAAGAAAAAGAAAAATTGGGCCAACACACAAGAGAAAAAAAATAAACAGTAGAAGCAAACCCACAGATGGTCCAGATATTGGAGTTGGCAGGCAAGGATTTAAAAATCACTAATGACTAATATGTTAAATACAAAAAAAGATGGACAAAATAGATGCAAATATACAGAGTTTCAACAGGGTTGGAATCCACTTTATAAGAATCAAAAGAGCAGGTAGAGCTGAAAAAACACCACCTCTGAAATTACAAATTTACTGGATAGGCTTCATAAAATTTCATAGAACTAAAGGATAAAGTCACAATTATAGAGATTGGATACATTAGAAGACAGAATTAGTGAACTTGAAGATAGATCAAATAGAAGGTATCTAAACGGAAGAACAGAGAGAGAAAAAAGAATGGGGGGGGGGGACCAGCCTAAGATGCACATGGGACTCCAATTCATGAGTAATTGAAGTTCCAAAAGGAGAGAGAAATTAGGACCAGAATAAACTGCAAAGGACCCAAACATGTGTATAGCAATAAGGAAGGACACCCCTCCATACACACATCAACCCTGATGATTCTCGAAGACATGTTAAGAAGTTAGATATGAAGAAATGCATACTTCTGATCCATTTCATGAAGTTCACAAACAGGCAAAACTAAGCTGTAGAGAAGCGAGAACAGTGGTCACCTCTGAGGGGTTCCAATGTCAAGGGGTGTGCAAGGGAAGGGATGCAGCTCCCTTGCGGTGTTCCTACTGCCCTGTACATCTCCTCTCCATGGGCCACATGGGCAAGGCTCAGGCAGGCTGACTTGAGTCTTGACAGTCTTGAGAGAATGCCCTACAATTACTTGTGGAGCAAGGGAACTAGCAGCCTACAGTGGAGCCTCCCTGGCTTGTGGGAGACTGCCCTGGGCCATTTCTCATCCCTTTTCCTAGTTTCTGTTGAGTGTGGGGCTTTTCCTACGGCCAACCCTACAGAGTGGCCCCAGGCCATACAAGTGCTTTGCTGTAGTTTGGAGGTGGCTCTTTAGCCACACAGTGGCCCACCCCCATACCTCCAGTCATCCTGTTATCTGGTCCCTTCAATTCAGTGTCATCCTGTTGGACTAGGGATGCAAGAAATTGACTCCATGCTGGTCTGAGTGATCAGCGATCCCTTGGGGCTTGTAGTCTCCTTGCTGGCTGAGTCTGTGAAAGTGTGACAGGCCTGCCTAGCGGCTGCATAGTGAGCCACCACAGTGTAATTTGTGACTGCTTGACCTCTTGACACAGGGAAGACTTTTAGGGTGATGGGAATGTTCTGTGTTCGGTCTGAATGGTGATTATACTTGTGTGTACATCGATAAAAATTTACCAAGCTGTGCACTTAAGACTTGCACTATATACTGTAAGTTATATCTCTATTTTTAAAGATTTTATATATTTATTTTTTAGGGAGAGGAGAAGGAGGGGAGAGGGAGAGGAGAAGGAAGGGAGAAAGAGAGGGAGAGGAACATTGATCAGTTGCCTCTCACATGCTCCCCAACTGGGGACCTGGCCTGCAACCCGGGCATGTGCCCTGACTGGGAATTGAACCACTGACCTCTCAGTTAGCAGGATGACACCCAACCTACTGAGCCACACCAGTCAGGGCTATATCTCAATTAAAAAAAAAAAAAAAAAAAAAAGAACTAGGAGAGAACAAACAAGAGCTCTGGAACATTAAGATCATGATTGCCAAAATGAAAAATTCAATAGAAGGGTTGGAAGATATATCTCCCAGAGCACAGGTGAAAGACTAAGAAATGTAGAAGGTGATGAACACAGTCTGCCGCCTTAGTGACAGGCATCCTAGTTGGTAAATAAACCTAGAAAAACGTTCCTGATGGTGATGCAAGAAATGGGAGTTAAAACAATGAGGTGCCATTTTAAATCCGGTTAATCAGCAAAAACGTTGTTTAAGTAATATTCAACAGTTTGCCGTTGAGCCATGGTATGCGGGCCATCACCAGTCATATCAGTCATTATTTTTTGCCGCATTACTGTGAATTTGTCCTAAGGTAATTTAGAAAGAAGACAAACGTGGACTTTGTTGAGATATTCATCGCAGTGTGGTTTATTATACTTCAGAATTACAAAATCCCAAACGCCCAATAAAAGGAGAATCGCCAAGGCAATTCCGTGCTCCCTTAATCTCCTTGGGTGGCAAACAGGGAAGGGATGGTGATGAAGGCGCCGCACCGGCAGGGGCCAGCACCTCTCTGCCTGAGAACAGCCGCGTTGAAGTAAGGATCCCTAGAGCAGAGCAGGCGCGGGAAGTGTGCTACGGGGGAGGGATGCTTCCACTACTACGGTTTTGATTATGTGCTTACTCCAGTAAGATTCAGACCAAATAAAGTCTCGCTCCCCTACTCCCAGATCCGCGGCGCGCCCTGACTGGGCAGACTGCGGCTGCGCGTTGCGGGCCGAGTCCCAGACCCGGGGCGCGCAGGAGAGGCCAGAGGCCGGGCAGGAGCCGGGTGGGGCTGCGTGGGGTCGAGTAGCAGGCGGGGCCAGGGTGGTGCGGCTGTCCCCGCCCCGCACGCAGCTTCGCCGGCAGCTAGAGGAGGGGACTGCGCGGGAAGGCGGGAGCAGTGGAGCTCGCTGGCGGCCTTGGCCCCACGGGAGCGCGGCTGCGACGCGCGGAGCCGGGACCACGGGTAGGCGGACGGCCGCCTTCCTTGCGTCGCTGCCTCGCGCGGGATGTCGCCCCCGGGGATGTGAGGGGCACCGCGAGGCGAGTCTCAGACGGGTAACGCGCCTGGCAGACATGGGGGAGGGCCCGGCTATCCCGCCGCGGCCCGCTTGGGCCGCAGGAGTAGGAGCGTGCTTCAGGGTCGAAAGCGGCCCGTTCTCTCGCACGGGGTGGTTGTCAGGGTCCTAGGACCCGCGGAGTCGGTGCCAGGAGGGTCCAGTGGGCAGGCAGCCGAGGACCTGGCGCAGGTGCTTGCTTCCCGTGGTATTCCACCCAGCTTCACCCACTTTGGCCTAGAACCAGCCTCCAAGGGCTAAAAATATTGCCCGGAGGCTTCTGAGCGCAGATTGTGCTAAGTAGGGCACAAGGCACAGGCGACAGAGCTTTTGGACCCCGGGCTGTAGGGAGAGTCAGAGCTGCGTCTCCCTTCACACTGGCTTGCAGTTAGCGGCCTCCCTCCGTGGAGCACGCAAGGAGAGGCCTGCGGGTGGGGGCAGCGTCCAAAGTTGCCCCACAACCGAGCAGCTCTGCCAGACCTCTCCCTACCCAGGGGATCTTCAGCATCAGTCACTGCTGACTCCCCAGGGGGTCTCCAAATTACTATGTGAGCAGAGACTGAAAGTTACCCACTGCGAAATCAGAACTAACAAGGAGAAGACAGGACTCAGTCTATGTTAGAAACATAAGCTGCTTCTTTTTAAATTCATTCTGGATTTCCAATGAGAAAAGAGCTGTGCCAGGCACGGTTTCTGCCCAATGCCAGTCTGGACCTATGGGGCAGGGAGAAAGGCTTTCCTGTCTGTGTGTTTGGTCTTTGGTTATACCTATTCAATCAAAACAGATAGCAGTTTATTCCTCTGAAACTAGAACCACGTGGTCAAGGAGCCTGGACACCCACCTCATTTGCTCCATTGAATCTTTCTTATAGATAAGCTCTTTGGGAAGCTGGTTATAGTCAGGAGGTTGTGTGGTGACCTCTGGAGCCAGACCTGGGAAGTGTGTTATCCTGTCCTGCTTTTTACAGCATCGGCCTGGGGAGAGCTGCCCTCAGGGTGAAGCAGGACCAGCCTCGGTGTGTTACTTGTGCTTTCTGTGTCTCAGCCAAGAGCAGATCCAGGTGGGGTCAGGACCCACAAGCCAGTGTTGATATCTGATGGTTCGAAGCTTGCTTTTTTGGGGAGTCACACACACAGAGGTTCCGTGGGAGCAGCCCTCAGGAACTCACTGGCACATTTGGTAGAAAGGTCACCAAAAGGATTTTGGCTCGTGGAGCTCCATGCGGTGCCCCTCCTGCCAGGTGTCTGTGGAGGCCAGCATGAAGCTGAAAAAGCAGGTGACCGTGTGTGGGGCGGCAGTCTTCTGCGTGGCTGTCTTCTCACTCTACCTCATGCTGGACCGAGTGCAGCATGACCCTGCCCGGCACCAGAGCGGCGGGAACTTCCCCCGGGTGAGTCACCCTGCGTCTGAGGCCATCGATGTACATGTGTGGGCTTGGGTTAGTGTCCAGCCTGGAGAGCCCTGTCAGCCCAGTATGAGAACCTTCCTTCCCCGTAGGCGAGGAGAGGAAGAAGGGAGGGAGGACAGTGATGTTCTGCCGCTCTGTCTTAGGAATTCTTGGCAGACATAGCTAATGTACTGCACCATTCGCTCTCACCGAGCCCGGACACAGTCCTTGTCAGCCCAGCGGTCCACATGGGGCGTGCCAGTGGTTGAGAATAGGCCTGTGAGGTGGAACCTTTGCCACCCTGGAGCTGGAGGGTGAGGCTACTTCCAAGTGGACTGCAGTCCTCTGTGGCGATTCGCATCTCTTCCCTTATCTGACCAGAGCCATCTCCGTAGGCTCATGGCCCTGCCTTCCACTGGGGAGGGCAGGGTCGGTAGGCAGGCCTCAGGTCCTGGGCCCCAGGCAGAGATGGTCCCAAGGTGTAAGGAGCTGTGGGTGATTATGTTCTGGTTTTCTGGCAGAGCCAAATTTCTGTGCTGCAGAATCGCATTCAGCAGCTGGAGCAGCTGTTGGAGGAGAACCACGAGATCATCAGCCACATCAAGGAGTCCGTGCTGGAGCTGACCGCCAATGCTGAGGGCCCACCTGCCCTGCTGCCCTACTACACGGCCAATGGCTCCTGGGTGGTGCTGCCGGAGCCCCGGCCCAGCTTCTTCTCTGTCTCCCCCCAAGACTGCCAGTTTGCTCTGGGGGGACGGGGCCAGAAGCCAGAGCTGCAGGTAAGAGCCACAGCTGGCAGGGACCCTCGGCGGCCACAGAGGCCTCACTGAGCTGCCATTCCACTCAGCAGATGCTGACTGTGTCGGAGGAGCTGTCTTTCGACAACGTGGATGGCGGGGTGTGGAAGCAAGGCTTCGACATCTCCTACGGCCCGCATGACTGGGACACTGAGGACCTGCAGGTGTTCGTGGTGCCCCACTCTCACAATGACCCAGGTGAGGGCCAGCCGGGCCCTGGAGCTGGGCCATGGGGTGGGCTCTCCAATGGCAAGGGTCAGGGAGGGGTGGTTGAAGCAGATGCGGCATCCTCAGGGGACCCTGTGTTGGCCCCCAGGCTGGATCAAGACCTTTGACAAGTACTACTCTGAGCAGACCCAGCACATCCTCAACAGCATGGTGTCCAAGCTGCAGGAGGACCCCCGGCGGCGCTTCCTCTGGGCTGAAGTCTCCTTCTTTGCCAAGTGGTGGGACAACATCAATGCCCAGAAGAGAGCAGCGGTCCGGAGGCCAGTGCCTGGCGGGAGGCGTGGGAGGGCCATCCTCTGGGCCTGGGTCTTGCCTGAAGCCATGGTTGCAGCTGTGGCAGGAGAGGCGAGGGGAAGCAGGGTGGGGATGAGGCTGGATGGTAGAGAGGCCAAGAATGAGAAGGCAGGAACTGGTTTGAGGGTCACTTGCGTTAGGAGAAAGCAAAGTTCCGTGAGCACAGAGAAGGGAAAGCATGAGGCTAGGCCCCTGGGCGCACAGATGGTGTCTGCAGGTAAGCAGGGCCAGGACTGGCAGGAAAGGAGGGTACACATCTGTCCCTTGGGTCACAAGTTTAGGTGAGCTGGCTCAGTGAGGCCATTGTGCACAGGCCCGGCATCTCCTGTTTGGCATGAGTGGGCAGATGTCCCCGCCTCATGCTGAGTGTGCATCCTTAACTCCAGGCTGGTGGGAAACGGGCAGCTGGAGATTGTGACGGGAGGCTGGGTGATGCCTGATGAGGCCAACTCCCACTACTTCGCGCTGATCGACCAGCTCATTGAGGGACACCAGTGGCTGGAGAAAAACCTCGGTGAGGCCAGGAAAGAGAATCTGCCCCCAGAGCTGGACCCCTGAGGATAGCAGGGGGCTTTAAGGTGCAGGGGTGGGTGGGCGATGGTTCCTTAGTATGCTGATTCCCCCATCAAGGGCCCCCTTGTGATGGCAGGGTGAGGGGAGCTGGAGCCCGGTACCTGGAGGCCAGGTGCTGAGGTGTTCAGGGCCTCTGGCTTCCGTGTCCCCGCCCAGGTGCAGCCCCGCGCTCCGGCTGGGCGGTGGACCCCTTCGGGCACAGTTCCACCATGGCTTACCTGCTGCGCCGGGCCAACCTGACCAGCATGCTGATTCAGAGGGTGCACTATGCCATCAAGAAGCACTTTGCCGCCACCCACAGCCTGGAGTTCATGTGGAGGCAGACCTGGGGTGAGGCCAGGCAGGGTGGAGGGGTGGCAGTGGTCATTCTCCCCAGGGCGGGGCAGGGGTCCCTGAGCAGGCCCATTGGCACTGGTTGGGAGGGGATCAAATCGACCTCTTGCCTCTATGGGACCTGCTGTTCACCCCCAGGGTCTGGGTGGGCCATCCCCTGGAGGAGCTGCCCCTCTGTGTCCTGATCCTCAGCCTGCCCCTCGTCTTCAGCCTTAAGTCTAGGTCGAGCCCCGCTTTGGTCCAGGCTGCCTGTAGCTAGAGCAGACCCCCTCCTGATGTGGTCGGTGGTGGCTGACTGCCCGCTATGTATTCTTCAGACTCAGACTCCACCACAGACATTTTCTGCCACATGATGCCCTTCTACAGCTACGACGTGCCCCATACTTGTGGCCCGGACCCCAAGATCTGCTGCCAGTTCGACTTCAAACGCTTGCCTGGTGGGCGTATCAACTGCCCTTGGAAGGTGCCTCCCCGAGCCATCACAGAAGCCAATGTGGCCGAGAGGTATTTGCCACTAGCCCTGGGCTCAGGTGGGCAGTGGGTTCGGGTGGTGCATCAGGCCCATAGCCCCTGCGGCAGCAGCTCCCTCACGAGCCTCCCTGGAAAACGAGTGGCTTGAAGGAACCATGTTTCGTGGAATGGTTTTACTTCCTAAGTGAGCATGTGTCCCTGTGTCCCAGCAAGCTGTCATGGCCGTTTGGCTGACTCAGAGGTGAATAATTCTCAAATTGGGTACAGTTCCTCCCAGCCTTCGGCCTCATAGGCCATCCCTGAGCTCAGGCACCTTGCCTGGCTCAGAGTCAGCCAGGATACTCTGTGTTCTGAGCACCTAATTCAAGTGCACATTCGGTCCTGCCCACTAGCCTCTGGCCTCTGAGAAAGCAGGCTCGTTCCCTTTGAGAGACACATCAGAGACCCCTAAAATGTCCCTGTCTCTGAAATCAACCCCCCTGGAAAGAGCAGACTCAGAGTGATGGAAAACTGTGACTGAGGCAGAACCGGGCTGGCCTAAAGAACACAGCCGGTTGAACTGGTTTTCACATTGCCATACTCCGATTTCCGTGGGGCCCAAGAGATAAAGCATGTGACTGGAGGAAAAGAAAGTGGTCTTTTGTTTCTGGAATCCAGAAACCTAAATGCTGCTCCCAAATAAGCACCTAGGGCTGTGGAGGCAGGATTTTTCTTTTTCTTTTTAAAGATAGGTTTATTTATTTCTAGAGCGAGGGGAAGAGAGAGAGAGAAACAGCAATGTGTGGTTGCCTTTCATGTGCCCCCTACCGGGGACCTGCAACCCAGGCATGTGCCCTGACAGGGAATTGAACCGGCGACCTTTTGGTTCATAGGCCAGCACTCAGTCCACTGAGCCACACCAGCCAGGGCAGGATTTTTCTTAAAGCAGCCACTGTGAGCCACAGAGGCCAGCCTGGGTGTGCAGTGAGCAAGTCCTGAGAGTAATTTCATTGCTTCCTTTGAAAGACTTCCTGAGCTGATAAATTAGGGGAAAATGGTATCAGAGGTATCCTCTCCTGAAAACAGAAGAGCAGAAGCTGACCAGCACCAATAAGTAGCTTAGTGGCTGGTTGAACTGTGACCCCCACAACATGCTGCTTACTAGTAGATTGATCTAAAAAGAGAAAAGGGCTTTGATAATATGCTACAGAGCCCTGTTTATATACTGATTTGGATGAAAAAGAAAGTAAGTGTTTATCTCTAGTTCTTATTAGGTGCCAGGCACTATTCCAAGTGTTCTAGCAAATATTAATGCATGCAATTCATTTTAACTCTTGTGACCTTAGGATGGCAGGTGTTGATGTTGCCTCATTTTATAGAAACTGAGGCCCAGAGGGGTTAAGTCACTCACTGAAGGTCACTCAGCTCATGCACTCGGAGCTGGCGTGGGCCCGGTCTGGCTCCCAAGCCCAGGCCCCTTACCCCAGGGCTGCCTCACTAACTGGTGGACAGAATGAAGCTGGATCCCAAATGATCTCAACATTTGGAGATATAGGTTGGATCTCACCACCTAAGGTTTATTAGGTAGAGATGTAAGTTTCCACTCTTAGCTTCAGAAAACGGCATAGAAAGAGGTCAGGATAAGGAGCAAAGACCTTGAGAGCCTCATGCCTGGAGAACATAACAACTGACCTTAGCACTGTGAGTGACCAAGGGGGCTGCCACATGCACCCGTGTGAACGCATGCCGCTTCCATGGGGGCACCAGGCCGGAACTGGGTGCAGTTCTGTCTTCCCTTTTCCCGTATGCATCGTATCCATCAGTGGGTCCTTGCAGAGGAGCACAGGCACATCTTTTATGTCTGAAGGGGAACCACGGGGAAGGAGGACTGATCTGTTCCATGTAGGGTCAGGGAGTGGAAGCCACGTGTGCAGGCCAGCATGGAAAGAGCTCTCTGCTTGTGGGGACTGCCGGGAGGACGCTGGGCAGCGGGACGATGCACCTGCAGGCCGGGGGACTCTTGGTGGGGCATCTGCGGAGGGGCCTCTCTGGCTGGCTCCCCTCAGGATCCCGCAATGCCGAGACGCACACTCCATGCTTGTACCTGCAGGGCAGCCCTGCTCCTGGACCAGTACCGCAAGAAGTCCCGGCTGTTCCGGAGCAACGTCCTGCTGGTGCCGCTGGGCGACGACTTCCGCTACGACAAGCCCCAGGAGTGGGACGCCCAGTTCTTCAACTACCAGCGGCTCTTCGACTTCCTCAACAGCAAACCTGACTTCCACGTGCAGGTGTGAGGGGCCCCCTCCCCATGCCGCTCCACGCACCCTGTTCCTGGCCTCAAACCAGGGTTCATTCCCAACCCTCGGCAGGGCTTCTGTTTTCTCAGCATTCCTTCCCAGGCCCCAGCTGGTGCGTGAGGTCCAGAGGGTGGGAAGGACGGGGACAGACCCTGGCTGCAGCAACTGGGCCACAGTTCCCAGGAGGTGCTGGCACTGATGGGAATGGGTTTTGGGGGTCCCCACAGGCCCAGTTTGGCACCCTCTCTGACTACTTTGACGCCCTGTACAAGAGGATGGGGGTGGAGCCCGGGGCCCAGCCCCCGGGGTTTCCTGTGCTGAGTGGAGATTTCTTCTCCTACGCGGACCGGGAGGACCACTACTGGACAGGCTATTACACCTCCCGGCCGTTCTACAAGAGCTTGGACCGCATCCTGGAAGCCCACCTTCGGTGAGACCTGGGCTGGGGGTGGCGGTGGGGAGCATGCGCACGCATGGTAGGAAGCAGAAGGTGGGGCTGTGGAGTTGCATGTGCAGGCGCTGACTCGTCTCTCTGGGCAGGGGGGCGGAGATTCTGTACAGCCTGGCCGTCGCTCACGCCCGCCGCTCTGGACTGGCCAGCCAGTATCCGCTCTCGAACTTGGCCCTTCTGACAGAAGCTCGACGTACCCTGGGGCTCTTCCAGCACCACGATGCCATCACTGGCACCGCCAAGGAGGCTGTCGTGGTGGACTACGGAGTCAGGTGCGGGCCCTGTCCTCTCCCCATGGGCTCCACGCCCCCGCCTGACTCCCCAAAGAAAGGACGTGCAAGGCGGTGGTCAGGCAGGCCTCCTGGAGTCTCGTCCCGCTGGCAGCATGGACGGAATACCTGAAGTCACCTCCTCTGTTGCCCCCCTCCTGTCCCCTCAGGCTGCTGCGCTCCCTTGTCAGCCTGAAGCAGGTCATCATTAACGCAGCTCACTATCTGGTGCTAGGAGACAAGGAGACCTACCACTTTGACCCTACGGCACCCTTCCTCCAAATGGTGAGCTCCCTCCTGGATCTGCTCAGGGGACACTCTGGTGTGTGCAGCCCTGTCCCAGGAGCTGGGGTATGGGGGTACTTCTCTTTCTTATCATGTCCTGGGGTGAAGTTGTGTGTCCTGTGCAGCTGGTGGTCCCCACCCAGGACAGATGGTGGGGGTGGGGGTGGGGGCAGGTGGCAGGATGCTGAGTCAGGGCCAAGCTTCATGATGGCTCTGCCCTCCCCACCCGCTGAATTCCAGGATGACAGCCGCTTAAATCACGACACCCTGCCAGAGCAGACAGTGGTCCAGCTGGAAGCCTCACCCAGGTGAGTGGAAGCAGGCCAGGTGCAGAGGCAGAGCCCCTCCCAGCCCCACCCCCTACACCCCCACACCTGCCAGCCAGGAGCAGGAGTCCCCTGGGTGAGCTCACCTTTCCCCCACAGGTACGTGGTGCTCTTCAATCCGCTGGAGCAGGAGCGGCTCAGCGTGGCATCCCTGCTGGTCAGCTCACCCCATGTGCGTGTATTTTCGGAGGAGGGTCAGCCCTTGGCTGTGCAGATCAGCGCCCACTGGAGCTCTGCCACTGATATGGTCCCCGATGTCTACCAGGTGAGCCAGGGGGCTCGATAGGGGGGCCCTGGCCCTCTGTCCTTCAGCACCATCCTCCCACCCTCCTGCTTACTCCCTGGGTGGGGACAGGAGTCCTGGGGACAGGCGTTGTCAGGGGACGGTCACTTTTGGGATTTGAGTCTGTGGTTGAAGGGAGGATGGTTTGGCATGGTAATGATGACAGTCCAAATGTTGCCCCATCGTTCACTCATTCCACAAGCCTTTATTGAAGGTTCAGCGTGGGGTTACCACTTCCTAGTTTTTCCATATGAGACTCCTAACAGTCTGATGAGGGGCAAGTTCTGTAACCTCCACTTTTAGAGGTGAGACAGAGGCACCGGTGGGTGCGGGGACTTGCTCAGGCCCCATGAGCAGGATCCCAGGCCTGGGTCTGCCTCTGAGGCCCAGGCCATGGCCCCCCCTCCTTCGTTGCCCTGTGCCAGCAGGTATCGGTGCCCGTCCACCTGCCGGCGCTGGGTCTCGGCGTGCTGCAGCTGCAGCTGGGCCTGGATGGGCACCGCACCCTGCCCTCCTCCACGCGCATCTACCTGCATGGCCGGCGGCTGGCTGTCAGTAGGCACGAGGCGTTCCCTCTACGCGTCATTGACTCTGGCACCAGCGACTTTGCCATCAGCAACCGCTACATGAAGGCCTGGTTCTCAGGCCTTAGTGGGCTCCTCAAGGTAAAGGGCCAAGGCGAGGGCCGGAGGAGTGTGTGTGTCCTGTGGGCCCATGAGCATGCCGCCACCTGAATGACGGCAAACCTAGGACAGGGCTCCGGGGCTTCCAGGGGGCCTCAGGGGAGCAGGCTTGGCTCCATCGGGAAGTTCGTCCGAGCCCTTCTGGGGGCAGGCCTGACACGCTGCTGTGGGGCCAGGGGTCAGGGCTGTGTGTTTTGGCAGAGCATCCGAAGGGTGGACGAGGAGCAGGAGCAGCGCGTGGACATGGAGTTCCTCGTCTACGGCACCCGCACGTCCAAAGACAAGAGCGGAGCCTACCTCTTCCTGCCTGACGGCGAGGCCCAGGTACCCTGCAGACACTACGGAGCCCGGGCGGGCCTGGGCCCTCGCTGATGGGGCACCAGGAGACCTGTGAACCTAGGCAGGGAGCGGGGCTCAGGCCTTCCTCCAGGCTGGGCCCTGCTGCCAGGGGCCTTGCCGGGGCTGCCTTTGGGAGGTTGTAGGGGGCAGGGGCCCAACTCAGTGAGGGGTTGCGGGGGCCAGAGCCTGCACAGAACAACTACTTCCCTGTCTGGCCCCAGGCTGGTACCCACCTGCTTTGCTCTGTGCTGTGGGTTCAGCTGTCACCTGCTCTTTCCCCAGCCCTATGTTCCCAAAGATCCCCCCGTGCTGCGTGTCATGGAAGGCCCCTTCTTCTCCGAGGTGGCAGCATACTACGAGCACGTGCACCAAGTGGTCCGGCTGTACAACCTGCCAGGTGCGCTGTGCAGAATGAGGAAGGTCAGGAAGGAGGGGTGGGCCCCCGGGGCTGTGACATGCTCTCCCTTCTTCCCGTTCTCTGTTCATGCATCTGTTCCTGAGAAGTGACCGTTGAAGCAGGGAGGAGGCTTAATTAATTCTCCTGCAGGAAAGGCTGTCCAGGAAGAAGTGCTGGGAATGGCCTGAGGGTGGGGCGGGCACAGCCCGTCCAGCTCCATCTCTCACGCTGTGGCCCATTCTCTTGCTCTCCCGCGGTCCCTGTGCGCAGGGGTAGAGGGGCTGTCTCTGGACGTGTCGTCCCTGGTGGACATCAGGGACTACGTCAACAAGGAGCTGGCCCTGCGTATCCACACAGACATTGGCAGCCAGGGCACCTTCTTCACAGATCTCAACGGCTTTCAGGTGATTCCAGGGGCCGCGCCCTGAGGACCCCATGGAACCGGACTGGAACTGTTTGCTTCTGTCCAAGCACCAGGGGGTGTGTGTGGAGAACGGGGGGTCTGCCCCGACGGTGAAAGGGGAAGCAGGCCAGAGTGGTCAGGGACTCCTTCCGACTGGGGACCACCTGGAGCCCCAGCCACAGCCCAGCTGCCCTTGACCTGCTGGCCCCACCCCACAGGTGCAGCCCCGGCGGTACCTGAAGAAGCTGCCCCTGCAGGCCAACTTCTACCCCATGCCGGTCATGGCCTACATCCAGGATGCCCAGAACCGCCTCACGCTGCACACGGCCCAGGCCCTGGGCGTCTCCAGCCTCCGCGATGGTGAGTGTGGAAGAGGACAGGAAGGGGAAGTGTGTCCTGCCCCAGGGCCCCTTCCTTCCTTCCTTCCTTCCTTCCTTCCTTCCTTCCTTCCTTCCTTCCTTCCTTCCTGTCAGCCTCACTTCCACGTGGGAAGTGGGGAGGCATTAACAGCTGTTAATCACAGCTGCTGGAGAAAGGCAGGCACTGCAGTCACCCTCTGTCCTGGTGGAGGCATCTAGGGGGGTGGGTGCCCTGTTAGATCCCCTCAAGAGGCAGCGGAATAACGAATGGTGATTCTCAGTGGTGGTGTGCAGCCCCCTCCTGGCCCGGGCTGGGAGGGGAACTGTTGGAAAAGTGCATCGATGTTGTGATGAAATAAATAGCAAAGGAGAAAATTACACACCGTCTTCCTACTCATGGTCATTAAAAGAGGGAATGACATTCTTAAGATTCAGAACAAGGAGACTCGGATCACTGCCCTGGAGCTGGTCAGCTGGGCACACCCGGGCGTCTCCACACCCTCAAGGCAAAGTCAACAATTTGCACTTGGTGGCCACAGAGGCCTTCAGGTCCCCCTTTGAGGTGGGCTGTGGTGCAGGGCTGAGGGGAGAGTGCCCTCCAAGTTTTGCGGGGCTGCTGGTGAGCACGGGGCTGGGAGCAGTGGGGTTCTGCTGCCCTCCCCCCCCTCCCCCCACCCGGCAGGGTCAGTGACTGTAGAAATTGCCTAGAGTCTGTGCCCTCGATCCCTAACAGAGCTGTGTCCCGCTTGGCAGAGAGATCTGCCCTTCCAGAAACAGTGTGCTGAGAAATGGTTGTTTTGTGTACCAGGAGGCCATTTTGGGACTTCTGGTATCTTTCTGTGATTGCTCAGGGTAAAGACTGAGGAACTACTGAAGCTCGAACCAGGGCCAGGGCAGTGCACAGGTGGGTGGGGCCATCTGTGTGGGCTCCCCTGGAGGTTCTTAAAAACAACAACAAAACAGCTGCTGGGAAAACTCTCATCGCAACATACGCCAGCTTTGCAGTGTACCCTGTCCCCAAGCATATTTTAAAAGAAAGCCAAAGTGATCACCCCCTGTGTCTCTCCCCTAGGGCACCCCCAAATGACACCTCATTTGAGCCTCTGCCTGACTGGCCATCTGGTTGTCCTCTCTGCAGCGCTCCTGACTGACCAGATGGGCAGAACTGGGGTCCATCCCCACCCAGAGCAGGGGCAGAGAATGCGAGTTCTCGTCAGGCTCTGCTCAGCCCGAGAAAACCTGCTCTGTTGGGGCCTTGGCAGCAGCTGCTGGGGGTTGGCACTGGCAGTTTTGCGTTTGCTTGTTGAGTTTGTTTATGCAGCTGGTCTAGGCTGGTCTCCTGCCTGGACATCTGGCCAGGCCGGCTGTGAGTCACGAAGCCTGGACAGCGACCTGCCAGGGCTGGCCTGCCCCCTTCTGGCTCCAGGGCCCAGAGCTGCTTTTTCTCCTGAGTGACTGAGCTCCCAGCTGCCCACAGGGCTTCTCCCCCAGGGCCTGGGGTGGGGGATCTTCCAGAGGCCACTGTCTGCTCGGGCTGGGGACTCATAAGCCACTTCCACAGGCCAGCTGGAGGTGATCTTGGACCGGCGGCTAATGCAGGACGACAACCGAGGCCTGGGCCAGGGGCTCAAGGACAACAAGAGGACCTGCAACCACTTCCGCCTCTTGTTGGAACGGCGCACCCTGGGCAGTGAGGTAAATTCGGGGCCTGCCTCGCAGGGTGGGCGGCCCTGGGGTACCCACCGAGGGCTTGAGGAGCTCAGCTGGAGCTGGGCAGGGAGGCAAGAGTAAAGCCTCGGTTTCTGGGTCAGGGGAGTAAGCCTGACACTCTGAAGCTCCACCTCCTGCAGCCTGGCACCTCCCTCCCCACCACACCTGTTTCCAGTGCCCTCTTGTTCATCTGCCACCCCCTCCCCTCTGCCCCCTCATCCCACACCAGCCGCGTTCATCTTGTGGCTTTCTCTGCCCCAGCAGCCCGGCTTTTTCTCCAGACTGGCAGCTGAGTTTAGGGACTTGGTCTCTCACAAGAGCAGGAGCAGTGACAGAGAGGCGAGGGCCAGCAGGGGATGTGGAACGAGTGCTAGCAGGTTGTGATGGGAGTTGGTGCCCTCGATGACACCCTGCCCCTCCACCTCTCGGCTCTGTGCCTCAAGTAACCCCGAGCACCTGCTGTGATCTCATGTGTCTGAGACAACGACTCTGCTCTCCAGGAGTTTATTCATGGGTATGGGAGGGGGGTAAGCCAGGTGTGTAGAAATATTAGCTACTAAATGGGTGTGCCCACTGGTCATGAGGAGCCAAAGAATGTTGTGGGCCAAGGGGATCAAGGATGGCTTCCTGGAGGAGGTACCGTCCAGGTGTGGCTTTGATGAATGGGGCTCTGATCTCATTCTTTGATGAATGGGGAATAGCAGTACATTCCCTCAGACTAGAGCTGCCTGTCCGGTGTGGCTATTAAAATTAACTAGAGCTAAATAACAAAAATCTATGAGTGCTTCATTTATACTCACAGCACATCAAGTGCTCCATAGCCATGTGTGGTAGTAGCTTCCGTATTAGTGCAGGTAGAGCGTGTTCCGTCATTGCAGGAAGTGCATGGCAGTGCTGGACTGGCTCAGGGTTGGGGGGGCAGACTGCAGTGGGCCTTGCATGCCTGGCTTAGAGTGTGCACTCTATCCCGGAGGCCAGTGCAGGATCTCAGGCAGGAGAGACATTGTCAGGACTCTTCCTTAAGCATGTCACTCTGACAGCAGTGGGGAGGGTGGATCTGGGGGAAGAAAGACAGTTCAAAGGCCATTCACACAGGAAAGGTTGGTGGCTTGCCCCTGAGCCCTGGGAGGGAGATGTCCAGGGTGGGAACAGGAGGGGAGTGGATGTGAGGACACAGCAAAAGTGGCCCTGAAGACAGGCCAGAGGGAAGTGAGATTCTGGGCAAGTGGAGGGAGGGTAGGACTAGGGGCAGAAATCCAGAACATGGGAAAGTGGCTATCTCGGAGGGAAGCGAGTGTGTGACGTCCAGGCCAGCCATCCAGGTAGTCTCAGTTGGCACAGCTGTGGGGACCACTGGGCCTGAGAGTCAGGGCTGGGGCTGGGGCTCAGAGGCTCACTTGGGGCCTCCTCCATTGGAGGCCCATTCCCCATGGTGAAGCACGTCTGCCTGCCTGCCATCCTCCCTGTGCTGAGAATCTCTCCACATGACGGGAGGTGTTGCTGATGGGAGTGTGTTGTTCACGGTAGTGTTGTTGAAGAAAAGGGAAAAAAAAAAAAAAACAACAAAGTAGAGGAGAAGTGGCCGAGGGAAGATGCCCTTTCTAAGTGGTATGCGACAGGAAGTGGCTGCACTGGTTGGGTCCAGGAGCCAGGCTTGCCTTGTGTGCAGCCCCAGCAGGGAAGCTCTTCCCAGAGGAACTGACCAGTTGTGTTTCATCCCTGGCTCTGTCCCCTCACCCACATCTTGGGCCAACCTTGCAGGTTCCAGACGGACACTCCTCCAGCTACCCATCCCTTCTCAGCCACCTGACGTCCGTGTACCTGAATGCCCCGGCGCTTGCCCTGCCTGTAGCCAAGAGGCAGCCCCCAGCCCCCACTCTGCGCTCATTTCACCCTCTGGCTGCCTCCCTGCCCTGTGACTTCCACCTGCTCAATCTGCGCATGCTCCAAGCTGAGGTGAGCACCCCGCTGGGCCCTGTACCTGCAGGCCCATGCTGGCCTGTCCTCACCCAGACTCCTCCCTGTCCCTGTACCACCTCTGGGCAGAGGGGCTGCTGCACCTGCAGCCCTGGGCAGCACCCCGCCCCCCTCCCCCCCCACTCAGACACACACTGCTTCTGTGCTGTCATCCAGGATGATGCCTTGCCATCAGCAGAAGCTGCACTCATCTTACACCGCAAAGGTTTTGACTGTGGCCTCGAGGCCAAGAACCTGGGCTTCAACTGCACCACAAGCCAAGGCAAGGTGAGCAGGGCCCAGGTGTGGGAAGATCCCCTGATGAGAGGAGGTAGGGAAATGGGGCCACTGGGAAGGGCAGGCATGAGACAGGTTGGTGAGACTGCAGTGGGGTCAGGCCGAGATTAGAGGGCAGGGGTCACCCTGGGCCTTCGCGGAGAGAAAAGGGGAACCTGCTGACACTCGTATTCAAAGCTGTTGAGGGTTGGCGGGCACGTTCTCCACGAGGCACATAGCCAGACCTCTCTTCCATAAGTAGGGACGTCCATCAAACGAAGTAGAAGTCATAGCCCTGGCTGGTGTAGCTCAGTAGATTGAGTGCAGGCCTGCAAACCAAAGGATCACAGTTCAATTCCCAGTCAGGGCACATGCCTAGGTTGCAGGCCGGGAGCATGAGAGGCAACCACACATTGATATTTCTCTCCCTCTCTCCTTCCCTTCCCCTCTGAAGATAAATAAATAAAATCTTTAAAAATAAAAAAAATAAAATAAAAAGTAGAAATCACAGAAATAAAAAAACCCAAAGCCATCAAGCTCATCCGTGGCCTAAGCTGGTACTGAGGAAAAGCCTTCAGGTGCTCAGAAGGGAACCAAGATGTGGGCCCTGTGCTCAGATGGCTCACAGCTCAATGCCGTGGCCGATCCTCGGTCCAAGGGCAGGCTCTGGGCTTGGGCCCGTGTGGGCGAGCCTGAGACTGGGTGCGGACTTGCACGTGTGAGGGAGCACCTTGCTGCCCATCAGGGCTGCAGCAGGTTACGGGGAGGAGGAGCTGCCTCATCTGGCGTGCCAGCCTCCAGCACAGCCCTGCCCCCTCTCCTCTGCACAGGTGGCCCTGGGGAACCTCTTCCATGGCCTAGACGTGGGTTTCCTGCAGCCGACATCCTTGACATTACTGTACCCACTGGCCTCGCCCTCCAACAGCACTGACATCTACTTGGAGCCCATGGAAGTTGCCACCTTCCGCCTCCGCCTGGGCTAGGGCTTCCTGTGGCCTGAAGAGCAAGTTCATCCACAGAGACTGCCTCTAACAAAAGGTTGGGTTGGACAAGCCACACAGGGTATCTCCTGTCCCGATCTACCTCTCAAAACTCTGACAGACTGGGCTCGGCCCTCATTTCCTGGTTGTGGCTGCTTCTGTGTTTGGGGGCAACCTGCGGCCCAGTGTTGGGTAGCTAGGGCCAAAGCTGGCAAGATCAGGGAGACCCAGCCCTCAGTCGGAGCGGGCAGGGCCAGCTTCAGCTTGGGGTGTGAGTGGCCACCCTGTTGGGCACAGGCTCAAGCACCCATCCTTTTCCCTGAGTGGGAAGGCAGAGAAGCAGGAGGGGTAGGGGAGGCTGAGGGGGTAATGGCCCAGTCTCAGGGTTGGCTAGCGATGGGGGATCCCATGGTTATGTAGGGACTGCCTGTCCCGGCGTGGCAGGCAGGAGGGGGATGGGGGCGCAGAACTGGCAGCGGGTAGAGGAGGCATCATGGCTTTGTGTGACCTGCATGCCCTGGCTAGGGGCTGCAGTGTGGCGGAAGGAGTCACTAGACACTGTTGTGGCCAGAGGTTGCAGGACACTTCAGGTACAAACCCCCTCTCCCGTCTCGGACTGGGCACTTGGTCTATATGTTGATTTGTGGGAAGGTGGTGGGGGTGTGGGGGTTCCTCCACCCCACTGACACCTGTTTGGTTCCTGTACTCTGTACTCCACTGTCCTCCAGAGCTCCTTCCAATCGTGGGGGCGTACGGTCGGCCAGGCTTCCTTTCCCTGGAGAGAAAGCGAAGCCTCTGAGACCACCTGTGCGCGGGCAACCTGAGAGGGCTTTGAGCACCATCCCTCCAGTAAGGCCAGGAAGCTCCAGTGTCGGCACACCCTCCTTCCAAAGGGCTCCACTCCTGGCCTGGGAACCGGGGCTATGGGAGTCATTTGGAGGCACCATGGCTGCTTTATTTCAGCTCCAATTAACAGAGAAAAACTCATGATAGCCTCTATAGATGCTGAAACGACATTTGGCAAAATTCACAATCTACCCCTTCTTAAAAGTTTAAGATTAGAAAGAGACGTGTTAATCTAGATCAAGGCCTCTGTCAGAAACCCACAGTAAATGGCATTCAAAAGGCAAACTCCGCAGGCATCCCCGTCCGAGTCAGAAACTGGCCAAGGCCCTACTAGTATTCAGGAAAGTCCTGGCACTGCCAGCCCCCTTGGTGTGGCAGATGAGGGCGATAAAGAAGAGGTACAATTGTCATTATGTGTAGACGACAGAAGGGCCGGCCTGTGAAATCCACTGAAGACCTAGTAAGAGCATTTCCGTAAGCTGACCCAGCTGACACATAACAGTTTCCTGTGTAGACTCTGGCTTTCTCCAAACGGCCCATAAATTCATTGTATTCCAGTGGGATTGGATATTTTTTGCAATCTGACAAGTTCTAAAGTTCATCTGGAAGAGTAAATGTGTGAGAACACTAATTGTGAGCACTGATGTGTCCGTCGGGGGTGGCCATGCCGTGGTGGGTGGCAGCCACTTGTCCCTCGGGACTCTCAAGTGACCGTGTCCAGTCCGATGTGTGTGTCTTGGAGGGACAAGTGGGACAGGCCATGCACAGACCCAGCTGTTTGGGAATTTAGGATAAAATCAGTATTTACAGGGAGAACGATGGATTATTTAATAAGCGGTATTTTATCTGTGAAAGTTAGATATCTACCTCAGTTTCCACAAAAATTCATTCCAGAGGGAAAAAAATAAAAAAGTGAAACAACAAAATTATGCAGAAAATATAGGGTATTTTTATACCTCTGCTGTGGGACAGTCTGTTATAAATGACATGAAACCTAAAAGGTTTTTATAGAAGAAAAGATAGATTTTTACCACAAACACATTCAAAGTTTCTGCATGATGGAAAACATCAAGGTTAAAACGCAAAGGACAGATGAGGGAGAAAATGCAGCACTTCAGAAATTGGTGAGTGACATTACTTTAGGAGAAAAGCTCGCTAAACAGCTACATAAAGCTGCAAGAGTGACACCGAGGAGTTCTTCCCAGCCACCCAGGGCACACGGGATCCCATCTGCATCACAGTGCAAGAAATAAGGTTATCAGTGTGGAGGGCGGTCTGTGGAGCAGGTGACCTGAGACCGATGTGACAAGAACAAGAACTAAAACCTAACTGCAGTGCACAGTGGGGTAGGCAGATTCCTGGGCACAGCCTATTAGACCAGTCTCTGAGAGGAGGGGCCCAGGAATCTGCATTTTAACAAGCTCCCAGGTGACCCTTTGCATCCCAAACTGGGAAATGGGGCTACAGATTCAAGCAAGCAGCAGCCTTTGACCGTGTAGCGCTGGCACCGAGGCCTCACAGTTCTGACCAGTAACAATCAAAACTGCAGCCAGGACCGAAGGCAGAAAGAAGCAACGTCAGCTACTGGAACTGGATAGAATTCTGTTCCTGCACTTCTGTCCACCTAGAACCGTCCCATTTGCATGAAGAAGGGAGAGCTGTATGGCAAGTCGGAACCGAGACAGAGATTTCGTTTGTGTAGTGGGTGAGTAGAACATCAAATACCCGTGTAGGGGAAGTGACATCTGTACCCTGAAATTGACCTACTTACCACACTGTCACTGTGGTTAGCGATGACACTCTGACCCTTACAGAGGGGAAAATCAGTCTGGGAATGAGGCTGACCATCAAAATCAAGATCTCTAAACATCTTTGTTTTTCCCTAACAAAAATGTGTACGAAGAACAAACACTTCCAAGTGGCAGTTCTCATAGTTCGATTTGTCTTAATTCTCTTAGGACAAACCAGATCCTTCCTAACAAACCTCAGTTTTATTTGAGTCCATGAGAAATCAATTCAGTTGCCAGGACCAAGTGGGCCTGCAAAGAGCTTCCACCCACTTTGACTCCTGACTTTTGACCTCCCTAGTTGAGGATAAACCTGAACTGGAAGTGAACTCTACATAATTAGGTAGTCTACACACCTGTGGGTTGTGGGGGAGGCCTTCTTGGCATTTGGAATGTGACAGGAATGAAGATTTAAGACACGGTGTTGAGTGTAAAAGCCTCGAGAAGTTCTAGAAATGGGTGTTCCCTGCTGGATGCCTAGGGACTTAACATTCAGACTAGAGGAGTAAGCGTAGCTATACTGCTGCCCCTAATGCCTAAGAATGCTGTGTGAAGTATTTAAAATGTAAAAGCATTCTAATTCTAGGCCAGAAGCAAAACTTTGGGTTCCCAGCTCAGGCAAAGTGAGTCTCTGTGTAAACTGTGAGGTGCCCTATTATCACAGACTTAAAGTAGTTATGTGCTAATGTTAATTTTTTGGTGTTGATGGTTCTGGTTTTGCCATAGAATCTCTGTGTCTAAATACTAAGGTATTTAGGGCTGATAGGGCATCAGGTCAGCAAGCTAATCTCAAGCGGTTCAGGGGGAAAACTTAATATATCCTCTACTTCCAACTTCTCTGTAAGTTTCTGATGGTTAAAAAAATTTGAATTTAAAAAATAAATACCCTCTACATTGGCTCAGATCAAACAGGTCGCCTAAGAAGGTCTCAGACTCATAGTCCAAATGCACTAGCCATTTCGGGCCTGATCTTCATGTACATCCAGGGCTTAGAATGACATCAGCGGTGGTCACTCTCATCTGGTTGCAGGGCCCAGCAGCACCGCAGAACAGGGGAGGGATTCTGGTCCTGATTCCGTTACTATTTGAGCCATTTTGTCATGAACGAGCCTTCTCACCTCTCCAAGCTTATTCTCTGAAGAATCAGAGTTAAGCCCTGCCCAGCCCTGCCCATCTGGTTATTACGAAGAACACAGCATAACACCAGGTTTGTACAACATCAAGCACCTTGTGGCTTTTCATTCTGAGGGTACCGAACGGGTTCATGTTCATTAAATGTTCCGAAACTTAAATTTTAAACCACTTAAAAACTGCAGACTGATTTTAAGACTGTGGCAAATAAATACTGTTTTAAAAGTCCTGTAACCCCCCCCCCCAAAAAAAAAAACTAATTAAAAAAAAAAACAAATTCTCTGAAAAGTACCTGCTCTGCCCTTAAGAGGATTACACTGGACTTCTGAACTTTGTTTATTTATCTGGGACTGTCCTGAAATTCGTTTCCTTTTAAAGTCAATTTTTTTGTGGCCTTTTGCATTTTTTATTTTTTCCTCAAACCGCAATGGGCCTTCTTTGGATGAAAACCCATCGTGGTCCAGAACGAAGTGGCTTCAACTTAACAATTTACTCATCCCTAAGGGGTACCCTTTTCAAGGTGGCTAATAACCTCAGTGGCTCAACAGGCACCAAACACCCACCTCCTGGTGAATCCGCCCCCCCACCCAGCGGAGGCCACACAGCACCTCCCCCCAGGCGCTGCCCACCACCGGGCCTCGGAGAAGGCCCACTTCTGGAGCCATCCGGAAGTTCCTGTGGTTTAACAACCAAAGAGTCCCGCAAAGTGACAAAGCTGCGACCCGCTGTGTGTGGGCGGGGGGGGGGGGGGGGGGGGGGGGGGGGGGGGGGGGGCCATGGTATCCCACCGGGCCTACCACGCTGCTGCTAGGGTCTCTCCTGTGCTCAGCAGGGGTTTCAAACTGGCCAGTGGCATTCCTTTCCAATTCATCTGCTACCCAGTCCAACTTTCTTAACGGGATGACTCCAATTTTTTGAGCACCTGTGTCAGGCTCCTTCAGGCACGTCATGTAAAGTAACCCTGAGAATTACATAGCCTTGGTCACTGATAAGGAAGCCAGGCTCAGAGCAGGTATACCACCTACCGGTTCCCCACTCCAGAGGCTGAGGAGGAGCAGCAACCTAAAGCTTTTACCCAAAATGCTTTATTTTCCATAATGACTATGAACCAGTGTTTATACAAGCCCAAGTACCTGAGGGACCAGAGACCTCACCTTGCAAAATGGCAAACAGACTCAAGGCCTGAAGGGCAGTGATGGCATTAGAAGTGGATGGGGGGGATGTCTGACTCCCATGATCCAGGCTCAGCTTAGTAGTTAGCAGGAGACCTTCCAAGTGAGAAAAGGCAAATGTTTTTGGCCACAGGGCTGAGTGAACTGTGGAGGGCGCTTGAGAAGCGCCGAAAGGCTAGCGTATGACTCCACTCTGGCCTGGACAAGGCTTGGAGTCTCTGCCACGCCAAGCACTGTTCAGAGTGCCAACCCCCGCTCCTCAAACAGCTGCTTCAGAGCCTCTTCCAGCTGCTGGTTTGTTCCCTGAAGGCCCTTCACCACCTGTGCTGCCCACTCAAAGTATTCCTGGACTCGATGTTCAGACCATCCTGCGTGTGAACAGACAGAAAACTGCTCACACAACGTGCAGGACAGCACTGGATTCTGCCAACTTCCTGGAGGGTCTGGTGCAGGGCCAGGAGATGACTTCTTGATGGTATGATTTGTCCTGAAAACTTCCCTTTGGCCCCACTATAGTATTGTATTTCTGCCCTATGAAAGCAGATCAGAGTGATCTACTAGAATCAGTTTGGAGAATTAACCAAAACTCCAGGCTTTTTTTTTTCCCCCCAGGGGAACTGACCAACCTGGGCCTCCAGAAGGTGGACCTCCCCTTTCCCTCCGAGCAGATTGGGGAATCCTACCCTCTGGGGTGCAGCGATTCAGGTCCCTCAGATTGTGCAGCTTGTCCGCCAGCTTCACCAGTTTAGCCCCTGGGCTGCTGTGGGGAGCCTGCTCCACTTGCAGCCTCTTTCTCTCCAGCTTGGGCAGCGTCTTGTCATCTGTCACCTCCTCCACTAGACGCCGCACCTGTGCCCCAAAGTGCAGCTCCACCTCATCCAGGGTGGTGTCTGTGTCCTCCACTGTGTCATGGAGCAGGGCGGCCTGGGGACAGGTTTCCACTCAGCCCTGTGACGCCGGGCAAGTGGTGCCCATAGATGAATGGGGGCCCCGGGCCCCCAACCCAGCCTCCTGTCAGAGGAGGAGGAAAGTTACCTGTAACACCACAATGTCAGTGATTCCCGCCTCGTGGGTCAGGATCCGAGCCACACCTGGCAGGGCAAAGCAGGAAGTCAGACCTGAGGGGAATCCCAGGCACGCATGTTGTGGGTTTTGTAGAGCTACTAACTGGGTGGCCTGGGGCAAGTCTTTACTCTCTCTGGGTGTCAAGGGTCCACAGGGAACAGCCATGCCCACCACCCCGGATTGTGCAGGGCTTAAATACCCAAAATAACGGGCACAAAGTTGGGTGCATAGTAGGTACTCAGTGAGGTGCACGCCCCCCGCCCCGACACCATTGCGGTTGCTCCCCGGGCACCGTGCCGACCGATAGGGTGGTTGATGTAGGGGGTCCCTTCGGGGTCCTTTCGCCGCTGCCCACGGTGCTTCCGAGCCGCGAAATCTGCAGCCTCCAGCAACTGCGCCGCCTCGGAGCCCATTGCGTTGGGAGCGAGAGACCGTGCCCCTGAGAGCTCGGGAAGCCCGGGCCGAGCACCACAGCGCCCCCTGGCTCCGCGGAGGCCCCGGGGATTGTGGAATGAAGTCCAGATGGCAGTTTGAAGGAGGAAGACAGAAGAAATAAAACAGTAGCCTCACAGTGTGCCGAGCACAGGGCAGGAAGGTACAGGTGACTGTTACCAAGGCGAAGGGCAATGCACCTAGCCTCAAGGACAGAGCCAGCCAGCTTCTTCCAGGAGGGACTTCTTTCCCCATGAAAATCTCCAACCCCAGAATGGCCATCATAAACAAAACAACAAACAACAAGTGTTGGAGAGGTTGTGGAGAAAAGGGGACCCTAGTACACTGTTGGTGGGACTGCAGACTGGTACAGCCACTATGGAAAGCAGTATGGAATTTTCTAAGAAAACTAAAAATGGACCTACCTTTTGATCCAACAATTCCACTGCTAGGATTATATCCTGGAAA